>JAKZJZ010001545.1:0-26971 GCA_022702705.1 Papilionanthe hookeriana x Papilionanthe teres | reverse complement strand
ATTTTAAAATCTGTTTACTTTTCTGCATTGCCTTCGAGCAAGATTTTAAATGGGCTGCATAACATGAACATCACCCCAAACATACTTAGTAGGGCCTCCATAATATTTATGGATCATTCTAGATAACACATTCGTATTGCATGTCTCGAGGAGAAGTCCCCGTGCTTCTCCAACCCAACTGACCCAACATACCTTTTAATTTAGGTGGTTGTCTATGTGCGGCTTATTTTTAGGTCGTGTTTTATTTTGAAGAGGGGTCGCCTAACAGAAATCTGTCGGCGAATTTTTAATTTAATTTAAATAAATAATTTGAAAAGGTAGTATTTGATTTTGGAAATAATTTTAAATTTGAAGATTTTAAGATATGAGATTAAACCGACCTCACATCCCAAATAGTTTATATAAACGAGCACCGCACCACGAAGCCGTGTATCTATCCCTAAGGATAGACACTGCGCTTGATGGTGGGGCTTGATTAAATAAACTAGAAGATTAGTGACATCCGTTTGGTCCGCGAACCAATTTTATAAGCCGACAAGTTTCCCCTGCTTAATATGAAAACATTAAACAGGGTTTATATTACCTGGGTTCTTTAAAATTCCCTATAAAGGCAAGCCCCTATAGTTAATTACATCTTAAGTGACGGGAATCACCTAAGAAAACTCTCGATAATAACCGATAATTCTGCTCTCAAGAATTTCAAAGTTTAAGGTTTTCAAAGATTGAATTTTGGAATTTCAATAGGGAATGGATCAAATTTTGGAACTTTTTGTTTTGTGAATCCAAAGGAAGAGAGGTAGGAGAAATCACTGATTCGAAGTGAACTTCGATAATTTCCCGACTATCCTATTGTTTGGCTTGAATTTAGGAAAGTCCTAATGTTTATTTGATATTTCGATCTTGCCAATTTCAATTAATTAGGGCTTATATTTGTATGATAAAATCAAACAAATAGCCTAGAAGATGTGAGGGTTTATTGTCGTATCGGACGACTACCTCGGAATCCTAAGACCGGTTAGGGCTTAATTTGCAATGCAAATGCCTAACGAAGAGTTGAGGATTTATGTTGCACTAGAGCAAGCTACCTCGAAGTCCTATGGCTTGGTTGTTTTAATTCTAGGAAAGTTTTGTTGAAGTAGACTCGAGTTTTGCGATGACGATGGTCGTCTTTGCCCACCATGCTCCGAGCTCCTTGTTGTTGCGGAGGTTTAGTTTTAGAAATCATAAATCGGGGGATGAGAGAAGTGTTTTGGTTTAGAGAAAATCTTAATTTCCAAGTGTTTTTTGTGTTTTAATTAAAACAAATCTTAAAGTTGATTATAACGACACCGGTTAAGATCCCACGGTTCCATCCTTCGGCATCGTTATTTTTATCGGATTCACTTAGTCCGGATGAATTTGCTAAACTCAACTGAATGAGTTCCACACTTTCATTTAGACCGTGGAAATCCCGTTAGCAACACGTAGGTTACATCATCCGAGGTATTCCCGATCATCCAACAGGACGTTTTAATTTAGTTGTAATTGTAGTTTTGTGTTACGTTTGTGATTAAATTTTGAGTTGTTTTATATTTTGAAATGTTGTGGCGGTGAATTTTATCTTGCAATGACTTTTAACTTAATTTTGGTTTCGAGTTTTAGAGGCTATCCTAAAGGTGTGGGTTTTCATGCAACTTGTTGTTTTATCATGCAAGAAAAGTAAAATGCATTTGCAATAAAGTAAATTGCAAGAAAGTAAATTGCAAGAAAGTAAATTGCGATAAAGTAAAAGCGTACTGGAGGGTCTTCCAGTCATCCCAAGTTGCACTTAAAACACGATTAGAATATTTAAGCAAGTTCCTAGGTAAAGCTAAGGGAAAGGTTATGGTTTTCTACCAAATTCCTAATCCTATAGCTGTAGTCATCTCCTATGACGTCTAGGTTCTTTGGGTTTTGGTTTAAGGACGATTTTCTTCATCGAAAGAATAATCAAATTCGATTGTTCTTATAAATATCCTATCATATTGAGGAAGTGCTTAAGAAGGATTTTAAACATCTTTTCAATATTTCTAGGATTATTTTAAGTCCAAATGAATTTAATTATATAAATGAATCGATCGTCCGAGAATTTCAAGTTTTGTTAACTTGCTCAGTGAACTAGGACATTTGAATATCCTATGAGTGAAGTGACACTTCATTTAATGTTTTATTTAGGAGTTATAATAACTAAAGCTTTCGAGGGTAAGTTAGTATTCAAATGATTTGGTTTAAGTTAAAGAGTTTAAATTTGGAATAGTGTTCGAGTTGTTTTATATTTAATTTCTTTTATGTCTTAGGTGATGTTATATTTAATTTAACTTAATTTAATTGAGTTTTAATTTAATTTAATTTAGTTTAATTTGATTTGATTTGGTGTTTAATTAATTTGATTTGATTTAACTTTAATTTAATTATTTAATTTAATTTAATTTAATTTTAATTATTTAATTTAATTTAATTTAATTGTTTAATTTAATTTAATTTAATTTTAATTTAATTTAATTTAATTTAATTGTTTAATTTAATTTAATTTAATTATTTAATTTAATTTAATTGTTTAATTTAATTTAATTTAATTATTAAATTTAATTTAATCTTAATTTAATTTATCTTTAATTTACTTTATTTTTAATTTTAATTGAAATTTCAAAAGAGTTTAATAATTTAATTAAGTCTTTTAATATTTTAAATTTGAGTTATCATTTTAATTAAAAATTGAGTATTAGTTGATATAATTAATTTAGGGATTTTTAAATTAAAGAATAAATCTCTTCCTAATAAAGATCCCTTATTTTAATAATTCCGATTTTATTATTCTTCCAAATTTAATCTATTATTTAATTAAAGTTTAATCATTTTAAAAATTATTTAATGGGTTTCTACCCTTTAATTATTTAAATTTCAATCATCCAAATCAGATTAGGATCAAATATTTTACTTGTTGACTTTTTATTAAACCTAAAGTTTTAATTAAGGATTAAAGATTTTAATTACCATTTTACCCTTTAAGCCTAATAATTTCATAACTCATTAAATTGAATTCAAATGAACCTGAAATTTTTATGTGACTTCACTCATATGTCAATGAAGACATGAGAGGAGAAAATGTGATTTTTCTGTATTTAATTTATTTATATAATTATTTTTGGTGGAAAATAGAGATTTTCAAGGAAAATTTGATAACATGACCAAGAGAAAGTTTCTGTCCTTAAGAAAATTAGGGGACATTCCTAATGACCAGAGAAGCACTTGGACCAATTTTGGTGATTTTTTGAATTATATTATTTTTATTATAATTATTTTGAGTTTTGGAGTGTTAATTAATTTAAAAATAAGATAAATGTTGAAAAATGGATTTTATATTTTTCAAAAATCTCTCTGATATCAAGGAAACCAGAGAATCAAATTTTGCAATTTTCTGATTTTTCTATGATTTATAATAATTATTTTAGTGAAAATGCTAGAAAATACATTTTTTTAATTTTAAAATTACCCTAGGGCTTTAAAATTTAATATCTCACTAAATAGACTTAGGAAAAATGTGGGATTTGTTCCTAAGTGATTAAAATTCAAAATGTGACATTTTGGTGAATTTTATTATTTTTGTGATTTTTATTATTTTTTAATTATTAAAAATATTAAAATATTATTAAAAATCAACTTTTTTAGAAAATTGAAATTTTAATTTTCTTAGGTTCCCCTGATATCGGAGAGGCTCCAAAACCAATTTGGTGAATTTTTAAAAAGTATTTTAAAAGTTATGAATTTTTAAAGTTTAAGATGGCTAAGTGGCTTAATCAACCCAATTAGTGGGGCTAACCAAGTCAATTGACCTCAAATTTTTATGGTGGATTCCTCTGATCCTAAAGGTCAGTGGAGAATTGATTTCAAGTCAATTTGATACTTGGTTAATTCTAATTAATTGAAGACCTATTTTGGGTGTTTAAGCCGATTAGGGTTAATGCGAGTGAATTAACTCAAGTCCTATTTTTCCTAGGGTTCTGCTGGTCATAAGGAACATCACCAAATATTTCTAGAATTTATTTCACAACATGCTAATTCTTGGAATTAAAATACTCAAAACAGCAACATGCATTTGAAAAATAAATAACTTTTCACAGAGGTGGCCTCTGACCTTGGAAAATTCAGGGAATGTTCCCGAGTTCGGAGGCTTCAAAGCTCTATGGTCTCATGCCATGGTGAATTGTATACATGCATGGAGAATTAAATGTATGCAGAGAGTAAATAAATCATAAAAAATAAAATACTTAATTAAATTAAATGATTTCTTTTCCACATTATTCTCCTCTCGTTCATCGAGCGAGGGGTATTTTTATTTTATTTTTGTGATTTTTCTACACAAAGATATGGATTTTTGAAGTTTAGGGAATTAAATAAATAAGAAAATACCCTAATTTTCTATTTATCCACGCGGCGCCAACGTCATCCTCGGCATCTCCGAAACGCCGCGTGTCACGCTCCCATTCGACGCCGCCACCCGAGTCGGCGGCCGGGCCCCGCGGTTCTCGTACCGTCTCACGGTCCGACGCCATCTCGAGCCGTCCGTCCGCGCGTGTATTGAATGGACGGCATCCGTTCATCGTCCCCGAGCGTCCTCGCCGAGAGCGCGTCCACACTAAATCCCTAAGATCTCACTCGATACTCGATGGATTTTCATGTTCTTATACTCTATGGATTCGTCTTGAAGAGACGAACACATCTATACGGCTAACATGCATTGAAACTAAGGCATTTGAAATGGAGAATCTCCGGAAGCTCGGGATGGATAGTTAACTCATACCTTAGCTCGGAGAAGTGTGGCTTCGATCCGAGAGTTGTTGCACCTTCGATTGGGTCCCGAGCAAGCTCCGGATGAAGTCTCACGGTGCAGTGAATTGCACTAGCTATGAAAGTGACCACGGTCGATCACAAAGCTTGGAGGTTGGAGCAAGCTGGGTGGCTCTGGAGATGGGGCTTTCGGTGGGAAACTTCTCCTCTTGGTCCGGTGAAGGTGTAGGACCGATCGATTTGAGGATTGGCTCACTGTGGCAAAGTGTCCCGGTTTTGGGTGGAATTTCGGTTGAGAAATTGGGCTCTGTTGGTGGGGATTAGGGCAAATTGACAGCGGGGATCAAGCTGCTCTCAGGATGGTGAAGGGTTTGGAACAATTTTGGCGAGTTTCGGCAAGGTTTGTGCTTGGCTCTTCTCATGGCCGAGAGGGGTGGAGTTTAAATAGAGTAGGGTGGGGGGCCTCCCGGGAGAGTTAGGGCTTGGGATCGAGTTGCTCCGGTGAGGAGAAGATCGGCCATGGTGACCACTAGGGATGGGGCGGCTCGACGAGTGAGAATTTCGATGTTGGCTCACATGTGAGCTCTCGGCCATGGTGTTTTCCGGCGGCACTGGTGGCCGGCCGGCCGAGCATGGGTCACCCTCGGGGTCGGGTGGGTCGGGGCTGGAGGTTTGTGCAATCAATTGGCCATGGACATGTGTAAAGGCTTTGATCCAAAGTGGAATGGGGCATGGCTAGATTTGGACCTAAATGGGTCAACCCACCCATTTGGGCTAGGTGCACCACCCGAGGCCTGGTTTAGGCTGAGGAGAAAGTGATTTGGATCGGCTTGATTAGTGGGGTCGAGTCGCGATCCAAGTACGATTAGGCTTAAGCATGGTTTAGTGGAATCATGTAAGTGGTTAACCACCTTTAGGAGTTAAGGAAAGAGCCTCCTCCTTTTGCCCAAAATGGCATGGTGACATGTAAAGAGGCTCTCATGGCTTGCATATGGCTTATGCATGGCTCCATGGCTCCATTTGGCTTGGGAAAAGTGAAGTCAATTTCATGGAAATGGATTTAAGGAAAATTTTGGTATTTAGGGGTGATTTGGCATGAGGCTTGATTTGGAATTATTTGATGATGAATTTAGGACTTAGGGATGATTTTAATTGAAAGTGTGATGAGGGGAAATGTCATATGGGCTTTGGAAGAATTTTGGGCTTTTTTTTTTGAAAGGGTTTTAGATGGGCTTTTAAGATGGATTAGGAAAGTGGGCTCTTGAATTTTAAAATGGATTTTGGGATGAAATTTTGTAAAGAGGTTGGGCCAAATAATTATTGGGTTTAGCTCATGGATGTGTCATGAGTGACTTGAAGCAAATTTGGGGTAGTTTGGACTTGAATTGTGTTGGATTTGAATTCTTTTGGTGAATGGGCCAATGTAGGTCGAATTGGGCTAACTTGGGCCAATGTTGGGCTAGGGTTGAAATTGATGTAAAATAAATATTAAGAAATGTTTATGGGAGTGTTTCAAAGAGGTTTTGGCTTTGGTTGGGTTTTAATTTTGAGGTTTGGGCCTATTTGGGTTAGATTTGGGTTTAGGTCGAAATTGGGCTTTTTGATTTTGGGTTGAATTTGAGTGGGGTTTGGGTCAAAATCTTGGGCAAATCATGTTAGTGTTTTGTTTATGAGGATGTTAAGGAAGGTTTAGAAAAGATTTGGGGTTAATTGGAGTTGAATTGGGTTAGTTTGGGCTGAGTTTGGGTCATGGGTCCAAATTTGGGCTTTAAGGCCCAAAGTGAAATTGGATCCAAATGTCAATCAAATTGGACTTGGATTTGGTCTAAATTGGTATTGGGAATGTTGAATTGAAGTTTAGAATTGAATTGGACCAAAATTGGGGTCAATTGGGTATGTTTGGTTTGACATTGGGTCCACTTTGGGTTAAAATGGGTCGATTTGGGGGTTTTGACAAAAGTAGGGTAAATTGACAAAATTGGCCCATGGTGTAGTTGGACAAAATGAAATTGGGAATATTTAGGATTTTCTGGAATTTTCTGGGAATTTTTTGAATTTTTGGATTTTTAGGCCAAGAAGGGTATTTTGGGTTATTTGGAGGGTATTGGGGGGTATTCTTGGAATTTTTGGTATTTTTGGGTATGGATGATCAATTTGAGTGATGTGGAGGTGTTTGGGATTGATTTTGGAAAATTTTAGGTAATTTGGAGATTTTGCAAAAATTTGGGTAATTCGAGGGTTTTGGGTAGGTTTAGTAGGTGTAGGGTCCGAGGGTCAAAAATTGAAAATTTGGGAAATTGAAGATTGGGTGAATTTGGGTGGGGTGAAATCATTTTGGTTGAGCCATGAAGCCATTTCAAGCCCATATGAGCCATGAAAGGACTCATTTGAGGCATTCATTATGTTGTTCCTAACCCTCTTGCCGAGGGCTTAGGGGTTAAGGACCATCCATGTGAATCACCTACATGAGTCGGGAGGTCAAGTTGGGTATGGGTGTGGTTTTAGGAAGTGTGTGGAAATGTAGTGTGTAAGTGTAGTGTATGTCAGGCCTCTTCATCGGCACTCAGGGCCGACCTGGGGCGATCCTAAGGCCAAAGAGTCCTATAGGAACTCATCCTTTAAACTTCCATATTTGATTTCAACCCTCTAGGTGATTAGGGGTCTATAGTCGAGTTTGTGGAGTTTGCGGGGAGTTTAGAAGTGGTTTGAATTTCTAAAAGGCGGGTCCCGATTCTAGTCCTCTAAGATAGTCGAAGGAAAAGCTGAAGGCTAGATCCTAAGCACTAAAAAGAAGAAAGGAAGACCTCATCAAAAATGAGGTCGACAAATGGACCCCGATAGGTGTGGTGAGCTGACGGAGCACACCGCGCGTATTGGTGTTGGCCGAAGCGATCAACAAAACCAACACGGATGTCCAGTGACGAACTTAGGACGAAGTAGAAGAGTTCCGTTGGGGAGTGTCGAGTATATCTGCGGAACCGGAGATTTCTTGAACTCTCGCTGGGGAAAGGAAAAGGAGGTGAATCTCAAATCACATGATGCGAGGAAATTCGATTTAGATTTTATTTTGTTTCAATTTATGTTTTGATGTGTGAGTTTAGATTTTAACTTGGAGTTTTATTTAGATTGAAGTTTGTCGAAAATTAATTTGAGGGATTTGATTTGAAATGAAAATTAGGATTTTGAGGTTTTAGATGTAACATCTCCAACCTCGAAAGAAAATTGAATTGATTAGATTGAATCGTTGCAATGAGAAGATATCTCAGAGCAAAGTGGTGTTGGATGTAAAATCCTTAACCTCGAGAGTTTGATTTTGATGATGTATTTCATTGCGATAGGGAAATGATCCTAAAGCAATACGGTCTTGGATGTAAAATCCTCGACCCAAAAGGTTTGAATTTGATGTATTTCGGTGCGATAGGGAAAGAATCCTAAAGCGGTGCGGTCTTGGATGTAAAATCCTCGACCCAAAAGTTTGAATTTTGATGTATTTCGGTGCGATAGGAAGAGAATCCTAAGCGATGCGATCTTGGATGTAAAATCCTCGACTCGAAAGTTTGAATTTTGATGTATTTCGAGTGCGATAGGAAGAGAATCCTAAAGCGAGTGCGGTCTTGGATGTAAAATCCTCGACTCAAAAGTTTGAATTTTGATGTATTTCGGTGCGATAGGAAGAGAATCCTAAAGCGAGTGCGAGTCTTGGATGTAAAATCCTCGACTCAAAAGTTTGAATTTTGATGTATTTCGGTGCGATAGGAAGAGAATCCTAAAGCGATGCGAGTCTTGGATGTAAAATCCTCGACTCGAAAGTTTTGAATTTTGATGTATTTCGAGTGCGATAGGAAGAGAATCCTAAAGCGAGTGCGGTCTTGGATGTAAAATCCTCGACCTAAAAGTTTTGAATTTTGGTGTATTTCGATGCAATAGGAAGAGAATCCTAAAGCGATGCGGTCTTGGATGTAAAATCCTCGACCCAAAAGTTTTGAATTTCGATGTATTTCGGTGCTGATAGGAAGAGAATCCTAAAGCGAGTGCGGTCTTGGATGTAAAATCCTCGACTCAAAAGTTTTGAATTTTGATGTATTTCGGTGCTGATAGGAAGAGAATCCTAAAGCGGTGCGGTCTTGGATGTAAAATCCTCGACCCAAAAGTTTTGAATTTCGATGTATTTCGGTGCGATAGGAAGAGAATCCTAAAGCGATGCGATCTTGGATGTAAAATCCTCGACTCGAAAGTTTTGAATTTTGATGTATTTCGGTGCGATAGGAAGAGAATCCTAAAGCGGTGCGGTCTTGGATGTAAAATCCTCGACCCAAAAGATTTGAATTTTGATGTATTTCGGTATGATAGGAAGAGAATCCTAAAGCGGTGCGGTCTTGGATGTAAAATCCTCGACCCAAAAGTTTTGAATTTTGATGTATTTCGGTGCTGATAGGAAGAGAATCCTAAAGCGATGCGGTCTTGGATGTAAAATCCTCGACCCAAAAGTTTTGAATTTTGATGTATTTCGGTGCGATAGGAAGAGAATCCTAAAGCGGTGCGGTCTTGGATGTAAAATCCTCGACCCAAAAGATTTGAATTTTGATGTATTTCGGTGCGATAGGAAGAGAATCCTAAAGCGAGTGCGAGTCTTGGATGTAAAATCCTCGACCCAAAAGTTTTGAATTTTGATTTGATTGATATTTGATTCGAGATCCAGAAGAATCGAATTTGAATTTGATTGAGATTTGAAATCCGGAAAGATTGAATTTGGAAATTGAAATTTGGAAGGATGAGTTTGAACTCGACTGAAACTTGATTTAAGATTTGATTTGAAATTTGAAAGATCAAGTTTGAAACTTGATCGAGATCGGATTTGGATTTTGATTGAGAATTTGATTTGAGATTGGGAAGATCAAATTTGAAATTTGATCGAGTGGATTGGAATTTGATTGAGATTTGATTTGGAAGTTTGGAAGGATAGAATTTGATTTTGAAGTTTGAAAAGATTGAAATTTGATTCGAATTTGGAAAGATTGAATTTGAGATTTGTGTTGATTTCGTTTATCTTTTAATGGTTCAAATTTTATTTTGTTGTTTATTTAATGTTCATGTGAACTTGGTGTTTGTCATTTTTCAGATTTTTTTTTTATATTTTCGAATTTAACAGGAATGAAGTAGGATAAGATCCGGAAAGAGATCTTGATTTGGAGAAGAAAACGAGGAAAACTTTATTATCATGATTTTATTTATTTTAGCACATTTTATTTTTGAGTTCGGACCCGATCATAAGTAATTACTTCACCGTGTTTCTTAGGGATGAAGAATTCATTCCTTCGAAACATCGGGTAGCGTAATATTTTTTCAAGTATCGTCCGTTGATTGGAAGCATATGTCGTTCTCCCGGCAATTCACTAGGCCGGTAGGAACCTCACGAGTATCTTGCTTCAACCACAAACGGTCCTTCCCAAGTGGGTTCAAATTTTCCTCCTATCTTGCGGTGTGCGAGAATAGGTCTCTTGAGAACGAGAACTAAGTCACCAACTTTGAAGGTTCTTGGGCGGACCGGTTTGTCATGGGCTTGAACCATCTTAGCTTGGTATAGTTCTAAATTCATTGTCGCTGCAAGTCTTTTCCCTTCCAAGCTTTCTAATTCTTCGAGTCGTAGTCGGCGTTTTCTTCGTCGTGATCTTGTTTGCAATTGCGATTCCGAGTGAAGGAAGGCCGAACCTCTAAAGGTAACACTTGCCTCGGACCCATACACCGGAGCGTAAGGTGTAGCTTGAGTAGGGGTTACGAAGGTTGTCCGGTAGGCCCATAAGGCTTCTAACAATTTCTCGTGCCAATTTCTCTTATTATCGTCCAGAGGTTTTCTTTAAGATTTGAACGAGAGTTTTATTAAAAGCCTCGGCGAGGCCGTTTGCTCTTGGGTAGTAAATTGTTGAGTATCGCCGGTCGATTCCGTGTCTCCGACAAAATTGTTGATTTGTGTGCTTCGAATGCGACCCATTATCCGAGATGATCTCTGCGCGGCACTCCGAAACGGTAGACAACTTGGTTCTTGAAAAGCGTAGCACGTGGTGTGCTTTCACTTCTCTGAAGTGGACCCTGCCACACTTGGAAAAGTAATCTGTAGCCGCAAGAATGAAACGATGTCCTTTTGAAGATGGTGGTTCTATCGGACCCACTATATACGTGCCCCGACATTCAAACGGCCACGACGCGATTGTCGGGTGTAGCACATTTGGAGGTTGGTGTAGAACCACTCCGTGCACTTGGCATTGGTGACGGCTCTTGGCGATTTTCATGCGGTCGGTCATCATCGAGGGCCGGTAGTACCCTAGTCTTTTAATTTTCATTTTCATCTTTGGACCCGATCGGTGAGCGCCACGGAGTCTCGAATGCACCTCTTTAACAATTTCGCGGGCCTCGAACCCGCTTAGGCACCTTAGCCACATTTGATCGAAAAGACCTTACGTATAATGTGTTGTTTATTAATGCGTAAGACGGAGTTCTTTTCTTGATCCGATGGGCTGGCGACCTATCGTCACGGTAGCTTTCTGTTTGCGGAGTAGTCATCGATGGCTGTCGCCTGATCTTCGTGTTTTCACGTCACTTCTGTATGCTGATTCTTTTTCTTTTGTTGATTTGTGTATCGTGTCTATGTCGAGTTGTGATAGGACCTGACGTCCAGTGAGCCGACACTTCCACTGATTCATCTTGCAAACGAGCAAATTCTTTTGCGAGACGGAGCTAAAGCATCTGCTTAAAGCATTCTCTTTTCTAGGAATTTTGTAGATTGTCACATTTGGAATCTGTTCCAACAATTGTATGGCATCTTGGAAGTACTTGTTCGAGTCTTGGTTTAAAAATTCTGTATTGTCCGACGATCCGTTGAATGATTAACTGTGAATCCCCGTAGATGTTGATGTCACATTATCCCCATTTGAATGGTTAATTCCAATCCCGTTATGAGGGCTTCGTATTCGCTTCGTTGTTTGTACACGGTTACGTCGAGTGGTAGGAGTATCTTAACATCCCCGCTCCGGTGTTATAAAGATTAGCCCGATTCACCGCCTTCTCAGGCACTATCACTTGCGATTCTTCGTCTTTGTGTCTTGAAGATGCTCCGTCGAAATACAATTCCCAACGTCGATCATCGAGGTCTTCTAGGCTCATTATTTGTTCATCCGGCGGATCATCATTGAGAGGAGATTCGGCGGCAAAGGGTGTCTTGCGAGGAAGTCTGCTAAGACTTGTCCCTTTACGGCACGCGAGGCACGAAAGTTATATCGAATTGCAATAATATCATTGACCATCCGGCAAGTCTGCAGGAAAGTTTTGGACGAGTCATCAAGTATTGCAATGGATTAAACTTCGAAATCAAGTTGACCTTGTGAGAAAGCATGTAGTGCTCGAGCTTTTGAGCGGCGAAGATCGGGGCCGAACAATGCTTTTCGATTGCGGGATACCTTACCTCCGTCGGAAGTAAACGACGGCTTAAGTAGTAAAGAGCATTTTCTTTACCCTCATCATTGACACAGGCTAACGGGGCTCCGAGAGAGTCGTCTAGAGCCGCGGTGTAAAGTATCGACGGTCTACACGAGGCCCAGGGCTGCTAAGACGGGAGGTGTCATTAAATATTGTTTAATGTCTTCGAAGGCCTTCGGCATTTCTCTTCCCGAATAAATTTGGCGTCCTTTTTAACTAGTGCGAGAAAGGCTGACACCTACCGACGGGTTTGAGATAAAGCGTCGAAGATATGCCGGCTTCCTTGAAAAGATCGTAGTTGTTTTAAGGTTTTGGGAGGCGGCATTTCTAAGATGGCTTTAATCTTCTCCGGGTCGATTTCAATTCCACGATGTCGGACAACGAATCCTAAGAATTTCCGGAGATGACGCCGAAAGCGCATTTTAAGGGATTCATCTTAAGGTTAAATTGTCTTAATCGTTCGAAAACAATTCTCAAATCATACGGTGGTTTTCCTTTACTTTGCTTTTGATGACGACATCGTCCACGTAGCACTCGACTTGATTGTGGATGAGATCATCAAAAATTCTTGTCATTGCTCTTTGGTAAGTTGCTCCTGCGTTCTTCGGTCCGAATGGCATCACCGTGTAGCAAAATACTCCGATCGGCGTTACGAATCGTCTGTAAGCTTTTCATCTTCTGGAGCCATTTTTATCCGGTTGTATCACGAAGATCCATCCATGAATGAGAATATTTCATGTGTCGAAGCAATATCGATCATCGGTTCCGGAATCGGTAGAGGGAATTCATCTTTTGGACATGCCTTGTTTAAATCTACGAAGTCACACAAATTCGATCCGACCATTCTTCTTTACGGCGGCACTACGTTGGCTAGCCGAGTCGGGTATTGTTCTTCACGGACAAATTTAGCGTCTATTAGCTTTTTAACTCGGTATGACTTGTTGTTCGATTTCCAGACGCATTCTTCGGGACCTTGTACGACGGAGCAGTAGGATCCACTCCTAGCTTATGGATACGCGACCTGCGGGGCTAATCTCGGCATTTCATCGTAGCTCCAAGCAAAACGATCTTTAAATTCCATTAATAACTTGATTATTTCTTCGGAGTCTTCTTTATTGAGTAAGGAGCTAACAAAGGTAGGTCTAGGCTCTTCGTTAGTACCTAAGTTAACTTCAGTTAACTCATCTATTGTGGATTTAATTTCTTCTTCGAATTACGGTGGAGCGTCTCCGATTTGTAAATCTTCGAGTTCGTACGTAGTTTCCATGCGGTTTTCATTGGACTTGCAAGTGAGAACCAAGCAAAATTCGGTATCGTCGGCCGACCCTGCGTGCGAATCCGAGTCCATACTTTGAATTGGGAGGACGGCGGAGTTATTCCATAACTTTTCAAAATGTTGTGATTGGCCTTTTGTCCATTGTCGAGGTAAGAAACCACGTTGAATTAAATTTTGAACACGGGGAGAGTACCACTCAAAAGGTAATTCCATTAATTCGATGAAGTGACATCTTCGAATTGTACATTATTTTCGGTTTTGGAGGAAGAAGCACCACGGTAGAATTTGATCGGCTTTGCACCGATCACTACGTACCTCTTTGACCTCCATACCCTCGATCTTATTAGAATGGATCGGAGTTAGGGTCATAGTATGTACGTAGTGGTTAATCTTCTCGTACATCGATTTGTATTCTTCGTTCTTTTCATCTTCGAGGGAGATCTTGTATTGCGGCTTCTTTCGACTTATTGTTGCTGCTTCTTGCTTGATTTCTTTTCCTCTTCGAGCTATCTTCCCGATCAACATTGATGGCTGGTTTCTTCAGTCCAATTGTCCTAGTGTCTACTGCCACGGCCTCGTCCCCGGCCTCGACCTCGGATGCGAGTTGTGGAGAAACCTTCACCATCTCGCCGGAAGGGAGTGGTGAGTGATCGTTGGACTAGAACTTCGGGTTCTTCGTTGTCACGAACTTTCTTTGCTTTATTTGTTACGGTATCTCGGAGAAGATTGTTTTCTTTGGCGGTGCATAATAAGCTGCATCTTCATGGATTCCAATTTCATGTACGGAGAATGGTTGTAAGTCTCCTTTGATGCACTTTGTTCCCCTCCATCGTAATATTTGATGCACCGATGCAGAGATGATGGTACCATCACGTTTTCATGTATCCATGGTCGGCCTGGTAGAGCGTTGAACGACGTTTCGAATCGATTATATGAAATTTTGCGGTTGTCTTTGCTAAATCACCGGTCTTCATCGGTAGCGTTATTGACCGAGGGCTCTTTCTCCTTTACGGTTGAATCCTCTTAATAACATTTTGTCGGCCTCGAGCTCACGAGCATCGATTTCCAAGTATGCTTAGTGTTCGAAGACTCATTATATTGATTGATGCTCCTGGATCCACCAATACTGCGGAGAGCGTAAACTTCCCGATTGTAACTCGAAATGTACAACGGTCGGTTGTGATGCTGCGTCCGAGTAGTAGGTCATTGTACGTGAAGGTGACACCTCGTCTGTTCCTTTAACGAGCGAACCTCATCTAAGGAATCTCCGCCCATTTGAGCTAAGCGAATTTCCGGATCGAAGTAAGGCCTTGATCGAGCTTCTCTCATCTCCTTTGATAAGATGAGAGCATCGTAAATGCTCGGTTTGGTCGGTAGTTTCCTAAGATGGGCTAGCACGTTGTAGTCAACTTTGTTCTCCTGTGTCTCGGCTTCTTCTCGAATGGGTATGTCTTCTGCTGGGGTTGGTTCTTCTTGAACGACCACACGCTTTCCTTTGTCTTTTGGACCCATTCTTGGAGGTAGAACTTTTCCACTTCTTAGGTTGACTTCGTAATTTCTTCGAATCTAGTATTGAGTTTGTCGGTGTCTCCTCTCGAATCGGAATGAGTCGGCTCTTCCGGATTATCTTCCAAATCCGAAGGCTCTAACTCTATTGTAGCGGAGCTCCTCGAAACTCACAGATAGATCCGTTGCTTGTTGAACTCTCGTAGCTTCCTTGATGGATGCCTTCTTCGTCATTGTGATCGTCGAGATCATGTATGATTTGAGAATTGTTGTTGGTATCGAAATCGACGCCCGGATTGTCGCTAGTTACGTAATCGTTAGAAACGGTCGAAAACGTAGCCAACGCCATCACCCTTATCATTATATGATCCCACCGAAGTGAGCGGATAATCATACAAAATCGGAGGTTCGAGGGATTTCTCCCCGAATCGGAAACAACTATCCTAGGATAAGCGGCCCCTGAGTCTAGCCTTAGGAATCTCGGTCCCCTCTTCTTCGTCAATTTTCTTCTTCTCTTCGATTTTCTCCTGTCGAGGTGGTTCTTCTATCGCAAGTGATAGTACGGCTTAACGGGTCTCGAACTATGAATTGAAGCTCGCACCGAAGCGGTTCGGATGTTGTCTAAAATCTTCTTCGAAGATCTCGTCCAGGCGGTAGTCCATCCATCGTCAGTTGCATAGGGATCTATCGGGATGACGGGATCGGTTGAGATAACATTGACGGAACCTCCTTTCGGGGTTCCTTCATGTACTCCTTCGGGATTGTTATATTTCCTTTTCGAAGGTTGTCGTTGAGCCAACTTTTGAAGGTAATGCGGTCTTCATCTTGTGCCCGAGCATCCGATGGTAGGGGCAAAAGTTGGGATCACCTTTCTTGTTGACTTCTCCGGTCTTTTGGGCTCTGGCAGTTGGAAATGCTGGGTTTTCATTAAGCTACGGAACATCTTTGATGCTTGCTTCATTTTTGAACGGATATTCTCGCGCTCGGAAGCTCCCTCGATGTACGTTGCGGACGAGACGGTTGTTCATACTTGCGGAGACGGTCGATATTTGGACCGGGGTTCTTGGTAATTTTGTTGTGGTTCTTTGCGGTCGTTACGGTGGTATTTGCATCGGTTGTTTGCCTTTGTCAACTGCTTGCAACGACCCAGGATTTCTTTTCGAAAGTCTTCACCGGCTTCGCTTGTCCGTCTTGTCGGCGAAACTTAATTGCTTCGCCTCTTCTTGCAAGCTTCCGGCCTTGCTTAACAACTTCTCGAAAGTCTTAATAGTGAATCCCTTGAGGAGAAGTCTTTATCGGGCCGTGAATGCTTTTAAGCAAGATGCCGATCGCATGTTGTTCTTGCGGTTGTGGTTCACACTTCATACTTAAATTTCTCCATCGAAGTATGTAATC
The DNA here is from genome assembly GCA_022702705.1 of Papilionanthe hookeriana x Papilionanthe teres. Lineage (NCBI taxonomy): Eukaryota > Viridiplantae > Streptophyta > Magnoliopsida > Asparagales > Orchidaceae > Papilionanthe > Papilionanthe hookeriana x Papilionanthe teres. The sequence continues at coordinate 10,518 of JAKZJZ010001545.1, read as the reverse complement.
CACTAGAGTTTCATTCGGCCTTTGTTTCTCTACCACTAAATCACCTATAGTGATGTGGTGCTGAGCTCCGACAAATCGCTTAATGAAGAGGCTCTCTAGCTGCGAGAATGTCTTTACGGATCCGTTGGGTAATCGCATACCGGTCGAAGGCGATTCACGACGGACCGCTAACGAAGCTGTCGGAAGAGTAGCGCATCGCTCCCGCCGGCATTGCAACAACCGGCACGAAAGTGTGCAACATGCTTGTCGGGGGTTCCGGTTCCGTCGAAGGTCTTAAACGAGAGGTGGTACGAAGCCCTTTGGGTATTGGACGGCGTCGAATTCTTCCGGGTAAGGTCTACCCGTCCGAATAGATGTCCCGTTCTTCGATTGTGCTAGGGCTTCTCGCACCTGCTGTTCTACCAAGTTCTTGATATCCTTTTCAGGGATCATACTTTGTGTTGTATCCTTTTCGATTGGTCATCCCCATTGACGGATGTAATTTCCTTCCCTCCGTCTACGATGTGAATGACTTCGGGGGTGTCTCTGCATGTGGTTGTACTTGACTTTGGAGAGTGGCTAGAGCTATGGCCATCTCTTCCATCCTCTTCGCCATTTGAGCGATCGTGTCGTCCTTTTCCTGAAGTCGTCTCTTCATCGGTTCCGGCTCCTCTCTTCTGCGAGTCTGCGGGAGCACCTTGAGAAGATGATGAAGCTCGTGTCTCAACCATGTTGATTTACGCATATTCGTTGTCCATGAATTCCGATGAGTCGATCTCATCTCCGAACTTTTCTTCTCTTTCTTTTGCCAGCCGTCGGATGTCGGTTCTCAACTTTTCCATGGCATCTTCTAGCGGAGCTTTCGTGTATCTTTGTGGTTGTCATGCGATGGTTGCCGGGTCCTTTTTTCACGAGTCCCCTTCATCGCGAGTAGCACTTTCTTCGATTCCGGCCTCTCGGCGAGACTTTCTCTCTCGAGTCGCTCGTTTCGATCTCGATTGCCCCGTAGTGGGACGCCACACCATCCTTCAGCGACGAGAAGGTCTACGACCGGATGGTCTATCGGCCAAATCTTTGGAAGGTGGTATCCTCCCTAATCCGTAACCACGATACTACGACGGGCGGGCTAGCCTTCATTCTCTTGCTTGGCTTTTCTATCATGACGGCGGGTTCTACTCGAGGCCCGAGACGGGATTTGGGCGGCACCCGCCCTATCCTTCGTAGAATTTCCGACACGGGGCGGTTTTCCTTCCTTGCTAGCTTTTCTACCAAAGTTTGCGGTCGAGCAAACGGCGTAGTTCCGGTTCTTTTCTTGCGGCTATCGTTGTAGTATGCGGGTACGTGGTAATGTGGCGGCAATCTTTCGAACATTCTCTTCATCCTCTGCGGCGGAGAGGGGATGGAACCTGCTTCCTCCCAAAAGTGGTATGTAGTCGGGCGGTGGTGTATATTACGGTAGCGGTGTATATTACGGCAACTACGGAATTTCCTCCAGGAAGGCGATCTCGGCGGCTACGGCTTCCACTGGCGATCATACATTTCTATTTCTTCTTTGGGTCTTTGTCGGCGACGGAATCTTCGAGCTGGACCCGATTTCGAAGACGAAGGTCTTACGGGAAGATCCGTACCCTCCACGGTAACGGGTTTATCATAGTTACGGATTCCTTTCCCCTTTGATTTGGCGAAGTCGGGGTAGGTGCGGAAACGACTAGACCGGTGGGGGTAGTGAGAGCGGTCCTCCTGCGGACGGCGGTACTCCTCCTAGTCGGGACCCTTTGCGGGGAGGAAACTCTTGGGTCGACCTAAGGTTGAACTCGAGCGGTGGTTCCTCGGCTTCGGATACCTTGTTTGTCGGTGCAAAGAGGGAGACGTCGGTGACCTTGACGTTCGTGTTTTCAAATCCCTGTCCGAATCGGATGACCCCATTGTCGGGCGGCTCATCCTTATAGACGGCGAAGTCCGATCCGTTGGTGAAGGAGAAAATCGGTTTCGGGGCTTCCATTTCGCGAGGTAGATTCGAGTTGTCGGTCTCGAGTTATGCTTCTTTTCTTCGGGACGAAAAGAAAGGAATTGAAAAGAGTCCGAACTCATTCTTTGTTCATGTATTTATAAAAGAATCATTTGTTAAAAGAATCATTTATTAGAGGGTTTGTTTATTTAGAACGGAACGTTCGAAGGTGTAGAGAAGGTAAGGAATCCGATTCGAGTTGGAAAGGGAAAGAAAGTCTTAAGCGAGACTTCCCGACTCGAAGGATCACTCCTAAACTAACACTTATTGGGGGTCCACCCCACCTCAGAAATGAGGTAAAAGGATCTCGGAACCTCTCTGTTTAGGGGTGTCTAAACAGTGGCTCCTAAATCGGAGAGAATGAACATAGTATTCCAACGAAAAGAAGGGTAGTTTGATCCATTAGGGACATGGATACACTACCGATTTTTGAAAGCGGAATTATTTGATTATAATGGAGAGAGGAATCTTCCCAGTAGTCGCGAAATCTGTCGGCTTATTTTTGGTCGTGTTTTATTTTGAAGAGGGTCGCTAACGAAATCGTGCGAATTTTTAATTTAATTAAAATAAATAATTTGAAAAGTAGTATTTGATTTTGAAAATAATTTTAAATTTGAAGGTTTTAAGATATGAGATTAAGCCGATCTCGCATCCCAAATAGTTTATATAAACGAGCATCGCACCACAAGCCGTGTATCTATCCCTAAGGATAGACACACAGCTTGATGGTGGGGCTTGATTAAATAAACTAGAAGATTAGTGACATCCGTTTGGTGCAGCGAACCAATTTTATAAGCCAGACAAGTTTCCCTGCTTAATATGAAAACATTAAACGGGGTTTATATTACACAGGTTCTTTAAAATTCCCTATAAGGGCAAGCCCATATAGTTAATTACATCTTAAGTGACGGGAATCACCTAAGAAAACTCTCGATAATAATCGATGATTACTGCTCTCGAGAATTTGAAAGTTTAAGGTTTTCGAAGATTGAATTTTGAAGTTTCAATAGGGAATGGATCAAATTTTTGGAACATTTTGTTTTGTGAATCCAAAGGAAGAAAGGTAGGAGAAATCAACGATTCGAAGTGAACTTCGATAATTTCCGACTATCCTATCGTTTGGCTTGAATTTAGGAAAGTCCTAATGTTTATTTAGATATTTCGATCTTGTCGATTTTAATTAATTAGGGCTTATATTTGTATGATAAAATCAAACAAATAGCACTAGAAAATGTGAGGGTTTATTGTCGTATCGGACGACTACCTCGGAATCCTAAAGACCAGGTTAGGGCTTAATTTGCAATGCAAATGCACTAACGAAGAGTTGAGGATTTATGTTGCACTAGGCGAGCTACCTCGAAGTCCTATGGCTTGGTTGTTTAATTCTAGGAAAGTTTTCTTGAAGTAGACTCGGGTTTTGCTTGATGACGATGGTCGTGCTTGCCCATCATGCTCCGAGCTCCTTGTTGTTGCGGAGGTTTAGTTTTAGAAATCATAAATCGGGGGATGAGAAAAGTGTTTTGGTTTAGAGGAAATCTTAATTTCCAAGTGTTTTTTGTGTTTTAATTAAAACAAATCTTAAAGTTGATTATAACGACACGGTTAAGATCCCGCGGTTCCATCCTTCGGCATCGTTATTTTTATCGGATTCACTTAGTCAGGATGAATTTGCTAAACTCAGTTGAATGAGTTCCACACTTTCATTTAGACCGTGGGAAATCCCGTTAGCAACACGTAGGTTACATCATCAGAAGTATTCCGATCATCCAACGGGACGTTTTAATTTAGTTGTAATTGTAGTTTTGTGTTACGTTTGTGATTAAATTTTGAGTTGTTTTATATTTTGAAATGTTGTGGCGGTGAATTTTATCTTGCAATGACTTTTAATTTAATTTTGGTTTCGGTTTTGAGGGCTATCCTAAAGGTGTGGGTTTTCATGCAACGGTTGTTTTATCATGCGAGAAAAGTAAATGCATTTGCGATAAAGTAAATTGCAATAATGTAAATTGCGAAAGTAAATTGCAATAAAATAAAAGCGTACATGGAGGGTCTTCCCGTCATCCCAGTTGCACTTAAAACACAATTAGAATATTTAAACAAGTTCCTAGGTAAAAGCTAAGGGAAAGGTTATGGTTTTCTACCAAATTCCTAATCATATAGCTAGTCATCTTCTATGACGTCTAGGTTCTTTGGGTTTTGGTTTAAGGACGATTTTCTTCATCGAAGAATAATCGAATTCGATTGTTCTTATAAATATCCTATCATATTGAGGAAGTGCTTAAGAAGGATCTTAAACATCTTTTGATATTTCTAGGATTATTTTAAGTCGAAATGAATTTAATTATATAAATGAATCGATCGTCCAAGGTTTTGAAGTCTTGTTAACTTGCTCGGTGAACTAGGACATTTGAATATCCTATGAGTAAAGTAACACTTCATTTAATGTTTCATTTAGGAGTTATAATAATCGAAAGCTTTGAGGGTAAATTAGTATTCGAATGATTTGATTTAAGTTAAAGGGTTTAAATTTGGAATAGTGTTGAGTTGCTTTATATTTAGTTTAATTTAATTTAATTTGATTTGATGTTTAATTAATTTGATTTGATTTAACTTTAATTTAATTATTTAATTTAATTTAATTTAATTTAATTTAATTTAATTATTTAATTTAATTTAATTTTTAATTTAATTTAATTTAATTATTTAATTTAATTTAATTTAATTTTAATTATTTAATTTAATTTAATTTAATTGTTTAATTTAATTTAATTTAATTTTAATTTAATTTAATTTAATTGTTTGATTTAATTTAATTTAATTTTAATTAATTTAATTTAATTGTTTAATTATTTAATTTAATTTAATTATTTAATTTAATTTAATTTTAATTAATTTAATTTAATTGTTTAATTTAATTTAATTTAATTATTAAATTTAATTTAATCTTAATTTAATTTATCTTTAATTTACTTTATTTTTAATTTTAATTGAAATTTAAAAGAGTTTAATAATTTAATTAAGTCTTTTAACATTTTAAATTTGAATTATCATTTTAATTAAAAGTTGAATATTAATTGAGATGATTAATTTAGGGATTTTTAAATTAAAGAATAAATCTCTTCCTAATAAATATCCCTTATTTTAATAATTCGATTTTATTATTCTTCAAATTTAATCCATTATTTAATTAAGGTTTAATCATTTTTAAAATTATTTAATGAGTTTCTACCCTTTAATTATTTAAATTTCAATCATCCAAATCAGATTAAGATCAAATATTTTACTTGTTGACTTTTTATTAAACCTAAAGTTTTAATTAAGGATTAAGGATTTTAATTACCATTTTACCCTTTAAGCTTAATAATTTCATAACTCACTAAATTGAACTCAAATGAACTTGAAATTTTTATGTGACTTTACTCATATGTCAATAAAGACATGAGAGGAGAAAATGTGATTTTTCTGTATTTAATTTATTTATATAATTATTTTTGGTAGAAAATAGAGATTTTCAAGGAAAATTTGATAACATGACCAAGGGAAAAGTTTCTGTCCTTAAGAAAATTAGGGGACATTCCTAATGACCAGAGAAGCACTTGGACCAATTTTGGTGATTTTTTGAATTATATTATTTTTATTATAATTATTTTGAGTTTTGGAGTGTTAATTAATTTAAAAATAAGATAAATGTTGAAAAATGGATTTTATATTTTTCAAAAATCTCTCTGATATCAAGGAAACCAGAGAATCAAATTTTGCAATTTTTTGATTTTTCTATGATTTATAATCATTATTTTAGTGAAAATGCTAGAAAATACATTTTTTTTTAATTTTAAAATTACCCTAGGGCTTTAAAATTTAATATCTCACTAAATAGACTTAGGAAAAATGTGGGATTTGTTCCTAAGTGATTAAAATTCAAAATGTGACATTTTGGTGAATTTTATTATTTTTGTGATTTTTATTATTTTTTAATTATTAAAAATATTAAAATATTATTAAAAATCAACTTTTTTAGAAAATTGAAATTTTAATTTTCTTGGGTTCCCCTGATATCAGAGAGGCTCCAAAACCAATTTGGTGAATTTTAAAAAAATATTTTAAAAGTTATGAATTTTTAAAGTTTAAAATGGCTAAGTGGGCTTAATCAACCCAATTAGTGGGGCTAACCAAGTCCGATTGACTTCAAATTTTTATGGTGGATTCCTCTGATCCTAAAGGTCAGTGGAGAATTGATTTCAAGTCAATTTGATGCCTGGTTAACTCTAATTAATTAAAGACCTATTTTAGGTGTTTAAGCCAGATTAGGGTTAATGCGAGTGAATTAACTCGAGTCTATTTTCCTAGAGTTCTGCGAGTCATAAGGAACATCACCAAATATTTCTAGAATTTATTTCACAACATGCTAATTTTTGGAATTAAAATACTCAAAACGACAACATGCATTTGAAAAATAAATAACTTTTCACAGAGATGGCCTACGACCTTGGAAAATTCGGGGAATGTTCTCGAGTTCGGAGAGCTTAACCCTATGGTCTCATGCCATGGTGAATTGTATACATGCATGGAGAATTAAATGTATGCAGAGAGTAAATAAATCATAAAAAATAAAATACTTAATTAAATTAAATGATTTCTTTTCCACATTATTCTCCTACATTCAGCTGAGCGAGAGGGTATTTTTATTTTATTTTTGTGATTTTTCTACACGAGAGATATGAATTTTTGAAGTTTAGGGAATTAAATAAATAGAAAAATACCCTAATTTTCTATTTATCCACGCGGCGCCGCGTCGGCCTCGGCGGCTCCGAAACGCCGCGTGTCGCGCTCCCATTCGACGCCGCCATGCGAGTCGGCGGCCGGGCCCCGCGGTTCTCGTACCGTCTCGCTGGTCCGACGCGATCCGGCCGTCCGTGCGCGCGTGTATCGAATGGACGGCATCCGTTCATCGTCCCGAGTGTTCTCGCACGAGAGCCGTCCGCACTAAATCCTACAGATCTCGCTCGATTCTCGATGGATTTTCATGTTCTTATGCTCATGGATTCGTCTTGAAGAGACGAACACATCTATACGGCTAACATGCATTGAAACTAAGGCATTTGAAATGGAGAATCTCCGGAAGCTCGGGATGAATAGTTAACTCATACCTTAGCTCGGAGAAGTGTGGCTTCGATCCGAGAGTTGTTGCACCTTCGATTGGGTCACGCGAGCTCCGGATGAAGTCTCTCGGTGCAGTGAATTGCTCAGCTATGAAAGTGACCACGGCCGATCACAAAGCTTGGAGGCTGGAGCAAGCTAGGTGGCACTGGAGATGGGGCTTTCGGTGGGAAACTTCTCCTCTTGGTCCGGTGAAGGTGTAGGACCGATCGATTTGAGGATTGGCTCAGCTGTGGCAAAGTGTCCTGGTTTTGGGTGGAATTTCGGTTGAGAAATTGGGCTCGTTGGTGGGGATTAGGGCGAATTGACATCTGGGGATCAATTGCTCTCGGGATGGTGAAGGGTTTGAAACAATTTTGGCGGAGTTTCGGCGAGGTTTGTGCTTGGCTCTCCTTTGGCCGAGAGGGTGAGGGGTTTAAATAGGAGAGGGTGGAAGGCCTCCCGGGGGAGTTAGGGCTTGGGATCGAGCTTGCTACGGTGAGGAGAGGATCGGCCATGGTGACCACTAGGGATGGGGCGACTCGGCGAGTGAGAATTTCGATGTTGGCTCACATGTGAGCTCTCGGCCATGGTGTTTTCCGGCGGCACTGGTGGCCGGCCGGCCGAGCATGGGTCACCCTCGAGGTCGGGTGGGTCGGAGTGGAGGTTTGTGCGATCGATTGGCCATGGACATGTGTAAAGGCTTTGATCCAAAGTGGAATGGGGCATGGCTAGATTTGAACCTAAATGGGTCAACCCACCCATTTGGGCTAGGTGCACCACCCGAGGCCTGGTTTTGGGTGAGGAAAAGTGATTTGGCTCGGCATAATCGGTAGGGTCAAGTCGCGATCCAAGCACGATTAGGCTTAAGCATGGTTTAGTGGAAACATGGAAGTGGTTAATCACCTTTAGGAATTAAGGAAAGAGCCTCCTCCTTTTGCCCAAAATGGCATGGTGACATGTAAAGAGGCTCTTATGGCTTGCATATGGCTTATGCATGGCTCCATGGCTCCATTTGGCTTGGGAAAAGTAAAGTCGATTTCATGGAAATGGATTTAAGGAAAATTTTGGTATTTAGGGGTGATTTGGCATGAGGCTTGATTTGGAATTATTTGATGATGAATTTAGGACTTAGGGATGATTTTAATTGAAAGTATGATGAGGGGAAATGTCATATGGGCCTTGGAAGAATTTTGGGCTTTTTTTTTGAAAGGGTTTTAGATGGGCTTTTAAGATGGATTAGGAAAGTGGGCTCTTGAATTTTAAAATGGATTTTGGGATGAAATTTTGTAAAGAGGTTGGGCCAAATAATTATTGGGTTTAGCTCATGGATGTGTCATGAGTGACTTGAAGCAAATTTGGGGTAGTTTGGACTTGAATTGGGTTGGATTTGAATTCTTTTGGTGAATGGGCCGATGTAGGTCGAATTGGGCTAACTTGGGCCAATGTTGGGCTAGGGTTGAAATTGATGTAAAATAAATATTAAGAAATGTTTATGGGAGTGTTTCAAAGAGGTTTTGGCTTTGGTTGGGTTTTAATTTTGAGGTTTGGGCCTATTTGGGTTAGATTTGGGTTTAGGTCGAAATTGGGCTTTTTGATTTTGGGTTGAATTTGAGTGGGGTTTGGGTCAAAATCTTGGGCAAATCATGTTAGTGTTTTGTTTATGAGGATGTTAAGGAAGGTTTAGAAAAGATTTGGGGTTAATTGGAGTTGAATTGGGTTAGTTTGGGCTAAGTTTGGGTCATGGGTCCAATTTGGGCTTTAAGGCCCAAAGTGAAATTGGATCCAAATGTCAATCAAATTGGACTTGGATTTGGTCTAAATTGGTATTGGGAATGTTGAATTGAAGTTTAGAATTGAATTGGACCAAAATTGGGGTCAATTGGGTATGTTTGGTTTGACATTGGGTCCACTTTGGGTTAAAATGGGTCGATTTGGGGGTTTTGACAAAAGTAGGGTAAATTGACAAAATTGGCCCATGGTGTAATTGGACAAAATGAAATTGGGAATATTTGGGATTTTCTGGAATTTTCTGGGAATTTTCTGAATTTTTGGATTTTTAGGCCAGAAGGGTATTTTGGGTATTTGGAGGGTATTGGGGGGTTTTCTTGGAATTTTTGGTATTTTTGGGTATGGATGATCAATTTGAGTGATGTGGAGGTGTTTGGGATTGATTTTGGAAGATTTTAGGTAATTTGGAGATTTTGCGAAAATTTGGGTAATTCGAGGGTTTTGGGTAGGTTTAGTAGGTGTAGGGTCCGAGGGTCGAAAATTGAAAATTTGGGAAATTGAAGATTGGGTGAATTTGGGTGGGGTGAAATCATTTTGGTTGAGCCATGAAGCCATTTCAAGCCCATATGAGCCATGAAAGGACTCATTTGAGGCATTCATTTATGTTGTTCCTAACCCTCTTAGCCGAGGGCTTAGGGGTTAAGGACCATCCATGTGAATCACCTACATGAGTCGGGAGGTCAAGTTGGGTATGGGTGTGGTTTTAGGAAGTGTGTGGAAATGTAGTGTGTAAGTGTAGTGTATAAGTGTAATGTGTGTGTAAGTCGGCCCTTCACTGAGACCGAGGCCGCTGGAGGCGATCCTAAGGCCGAAGAGTCCTATAGGAACTCATCCTTTAAACTTCCATATTTGATTTCAACCCTCTAGGTGATTAGGGGTCTATAGTCAAGTTTGTGGAGTTTGCGGGGAGTTTAGAAGTGGTTTGAATTTCTAAAAGGCGGGTCCCAATTCTAGTCCTCTAAGATAGTCAAAGGAAAAGCCTAAGGCTAGATCCTAAGCACTAAAAAGAAGAAGGGAAGACCTCATCAAAAATGAGGTCAACAACCGTAAATGCATCTCAAAAGAGATCGAGAGGCCGAACCGTCTACATTATGTCAAGCAGAGCGGTTCTAACTTGAAATTCATCCATCAAGGCCTTGGACTTAAGTTACGAACATGGTGCGTGGTATTCAGTTGACGATATGTGCCGCGGGAATGTCCATATTACCATGATATGGATCTATGTTACAAGAATGAACATCGACACGGACGATACTGGAAGCGATGTCGGCTCGGCCATGATCGACTCGAAACTCGGCTATGATGATGTAGAACATAAGCTATAGTGCCATGTCACTCGACGAGGATGTTCCATAAAAATGGATGCTAACATCCTCGAAAAGATAATCTCGGGTTTTGAAGTGATTTCTAAGTTTGACCTCCAATCCAAAAGCACATTTGACCACCTCGGCCTTGAGAAAAGGTTTTCGAAGAATACAATGGAAAAAAAGCTGAGCTCCTCTGTACCAATACACAAGCAAGACTCCTCTTATAATCACTCATCGATGATCCTAGAACAACTCTGTGAAGATTACTGCTAACAAGTAATATTAACATCTCAATAA
>JAKZJZ010001544.1:0-26981 GCA_022702705.1 Papilionanthe hookeriana x Papilionanthe teres | reverse complement strand
TTTATGTGACTTTACTCATATGTCAATGAAGACATGAGAGGAGAAAATGTGATTTTTCTGTATTTAATTTATTTATATAATTATTTTTGGTGGAAAATAGAGATTTTCAAGGAAAATTTGATAACATGACCAAGAGAAAGTTTCTGTCCTTAAGAAAATTAGGGGACATTCCTAATGACCAGAGAAGCACTTGGACCAATTTTGGTGATTTTTTGAATTATATTATTTTTATTATAATTATTTTGAGTTTTGGAGTGTTAATTAATTTAAAAATAAAATAAATGTTGAAAAATGGATTTTATATTTTTCAAAAATCTCTCTAATATCAAGGAAACCAGAGAAACAAATTTTGCAATTTTCTGATTTTTCTATGATTTATAATAATTATTTTAGTGAAAATGCTAGAAAATACATTTTTTTAATTTTAAAATTACCCTAGGGCTTTAAAATTTAATATCTCACTAAATAGACTTAGGAAAAATGTGGGATTTGTTCCTAAGTGATTAAAATTCAAAATGTGACATTTTGGTGAATTTTATTATTTTTGTGATTTTTATTATTTTTTTAATTATTAAAAATATTAAAATATTATTAAAAATCAACTTTTTTAGAAAATTGAAATTTTAATTTTCTTAGGTTCCCCTGATATCAGAGAGGCTCCAAAACCAATTTGGTGAATTTTTAAAAAGTATTTTAAAAGTTATGAATTTTTAAAGTTTAAAATGGCTAAGTGGCTTAATCAACCCAATTAGTGGGGCTAACCAAGTCCAATTGACCTCAAATTTTTATGGTGGATTCCTCTGATCCTAAAGGTCAGTGGAGAATTGATTTCTAGTCAATTTGATACCTGGTTAACTCTAATTAATTAAAGACCTATTTTGGGTGTTTAAGCCAATTAGGGTTAATCTGAGTGAATTAACTCAAGTCCTATTTTTCTTAGGGTTCTCTGGTCATAAGGAACATCACCAAATATTTCTAGAATTTATTTCACAACATGCTATTTTTTGGAATTAAAATACTCAAAACAGCAACATGCATTTGAAAAATAAATAACTTTTCACAGAGATGGCCTCTGACCTTGGAAAATTCAGGGAATGTTCCCAAGTTCGGAGGCTTCAAAAGCCCTATGGTCTCATGCCATGGTGAATTGTATACATGCATGGAGAATTAAATGTATGCGAGAGAGTAAATAAATCATAAAAAATAAAATACTTAATTAAATTAAATGATTTCTTTTCCACATTATTCTCCTCTGTTCACTCGAGCAAGGGGGTATTTTTATTTTATTTTTGTGATTTTTCTACACAAAGATATGGATTTTTGAAGTTTAGGGAATTAAATAAATAAGAAAATACCCTAATTTTCTATTTATCCACGCGGCGCCGGCGAAACCTCGGCAGCTCCGAACGCACACGCGTCGCGCTCCCATTCGACGCCGCCACCTCGAGTCGGCAGCCCGGGCCCCGCGGTTCTCGTACCGTCTCCCGGTCCGACGCAATCCCGCCGTCCGTGCGCGCGTGTATCGAATGGACGGCATCCGTTCATCGTCCCCAAGTGTTCTCACCCGAGAGCCGTCCACACTAAATCCCTAAGATCTCACTCGATTCTCAATGGATTTTCATGTTCTTATGCTCTATGGATTCGTCTTGAAGAGACGAACACATCTATACGGCTAACATGCATTGAAACTAAGGCATTCGAAATGAAGAATCTCCGAAGCTCGGGATGGAGAGTTAGCTCATACCTTGGCTCGGAGAAGTGTGGCTTCAATCCGAGAGTTGTTGCACCTTCGATTGGGTCCCGCAAGCTCCGGATGAAGTCTCCCGGTCCAGTGAATTGTCCGGATATGATTTCGACCAAGCCCGATCACAAAGCTTGGAGGCTGGAGCAACCTGGGTGGCTCTGGAGATGGGGCTTTTGGTGGTGGACACCTTCCCTCGGTCCGGTGAAGGTGTAGAGCCAATCAATTTGGGAATTGGCTCACTGTGGAGAAGTGTCCCGGTTTTTGGGCTAAAGTTCGAGCTCGAAATCGGGCTCGGCCAGAAGGAATTGGGGCTGGAATTCGGTGGGGATCGGGTGCTCTATGTGTAGAGAGTGATCCGGAGTGATTTTGGCGAGTTTCCCTAAGGTTTTGTTTCAGCACTTCTCATGGCCGAGAGGGGTGGAGTTTAAATAGGAGAGGGTGGAAGGCCTCTCGGAGGGAGTTAGGGCTTGGGATCGACTGCTCGGTGAGGAGAAGATCGGCCATGGTGACCACTAGGCATGGGGCAGCTCGGCAAGTGAGAATTTCAATGTTGGCTCACATGTGAGCTCTCGGCCATGGTGTTTTCCGGCGGCCGGTGGCCGGCCGGCCGAGCAATGGTCACCATCTTGGTCGGGTGGGTCGGGGTCGGGGTTTAGTGTAGGCGATTGAGGTTTGACATGTGTAAAGGAGTTTGATTTAAATGGAATGGGAGAAGGCTCACTTTGGCTTGGTTTGGGTCAACCCACCATTTTGGGCTTGGTGCACCCTTCCAAGCTCTGATTTTGAGCTGAGGGAATCATTTAGGTCGGCTCTAGAAGGAATGGTGAAGTCTCCATCCATGATGAGGTGGCTAAACATGGTTTAGTGTGTGACATGATTAAGGTAAAAAAGGGTTAAAGGAGGTTTAAGAAAGAACTCCCTCTTCTTGCCATAAATGGACTAATGACAAGTCAAAGCCCTCATGGCTTCATGTGGCTTGAGAATGGCTTGTTCATGGCTTCATTTGGCTTGGGAAAAGGTTGATTTGTTTCATGAAAAGGGTTTTAAGAATTTTGGATGTTTTGATGGAAATTTGTATGAAACTTGATTTGGAATAATTTGATGGTGACTTTAGGACTTAGGTAATGGATTTAATTAAATGGATGACAAATGGAGATGTCATGTGGGCTTTAGGGTAGATTTGGGCTTTTGAATTTTGAAGGAAATGGGCTTTTAAGAAGGTTTAAGGGAAGTGGGCTTTTAAGTTTAAGGATGTGTTCATGGATGGGAATTTTTGTAGAGGTTTGGGCCAAATAGTTGTTGGTTTTGGTTTAGGGATGTTTCATGAATAACTTGAAATAGATTTAAGGTGGTTTGGGTTTGAATTGGGTTGAATTTGGGTTTATTTGGTAAATGGGCCAATGTAGGTCAAATTGGGCTAACTTGGGCCAATGTTGGGCTAGGGTTGAAATTGATGTAAAATAAATATTAAGAAATGTTTATGGGAATGTTTCAAAGAGGTTTTGGCTTTGGTTGGGTTTTAATTTTGAGGTTTGGGCCTATTTGGGTTAGATTTGGGTTTAGGTCAAAATTGGGCTTTTTGATTTTGGGTTGAATTTGAGTGGGGTTTGGGTCAAAATCTTGGGCAAATCATGTTAGTGTTTTGTTTATGAGGATGTTAAGGAAGGTTTAGAAAAGATTTGGGGTTAATTGGAGTTGAATTGGGTTAGTTTAGGCTAAGTTTGGGTCATGGGTCCAAATTTGGGCTTTAAGGCCCAAAGTGAAATTGGATCCAAATGTCAATCAAATTGGACTTGGATTTGGTCTAAATTGGTATTGGGAATGTTGAATTGAAGTTTAGAATTGAATTGGACCAAAATTGGGGTCAATTGGGTATGTTTGGTTTGACATTGGGTCCACTTTGGGTTAAAATGGGTCAATTTGGGGGTTTTGACAAAAGTAGGGTAAATTGACAAAATTGGCCCATGGTGTAGTTGGACAAAATGAAATTGGGAATATTTGGGATTTTCTGGAATTTTCTGGGAATTTTCTGAATTTTTGGATTTTTAGGCCAAGAAGGGTATTTTGGGTATTTGGAGGGTATTGGGGGGTATTTTTGGAATTTTTGGTATTTTTGGGTATGGATGATCAATTTGAGTGATGTGGAGGTGTTTGGGATTGATTTTGGAAAATTTTAGGTAATTTGGAGATTTTGCAAAAATTTGGGTAATTCGAGGGTTTTGGGTAGGTTTAGTAGGTGTAGGGTCCCGGGGTCAAAAATTGAAAATTTGGGAAATTGAAGATTGGGTGAATTTGGGTGGGGTGAAATCATTTTGGTTGAGCCATGAAGCCATTTCAAGCCCATATGAGCCATGAAAGGACTCATTTGAGGCATTCACTATGTTGTTCCTAACCCTCTTAGCCGAGGGCTTAGGGGTTAAGGACCATCCATGTGAATCACCTACATGAGTCGGGAGGTCAAGTTGGGTATGGGTGTGGTTTTAGGAAGTGTGTGGAAATGTAGTGTGTAAGTGTAGTGTATGTCAGCCCCTTCACCAGACCAGGCCACCCAGGGCAGTCCTAAGGCCAAAGAGTCCTATAGGAACTCATCCTTTAAACTTCCATATTTGATTTCAACCCTCTAGGTGATTAGGGGTTTATAGTCAAGTTTGTGGAGTTTGCAGGGAGTTTAGAAGTGGTTTGAATTTCTAAAAGGCGGGTCCCAATTCTAGTCCTCTAAGATAGTCAAAGGAAAAGCCTAAGGCTAGATCCTAAGCACTAAAAGAAGAAAAGGAAGACCTCATCAAAAATGAGGTCAACAAATGGACCCCCAATAGGTGTGGTGAGCTGACGGAGCACACCGCGCGTATTGGTGTTGACCGAAGCGATCAACAAAACCAACACAGATGTCCAAGTGACGAACTTAGGACGAAGTAGAAGAGTTTCTGCTGGGGAGTGTCAAGTATATCTCTGGAACTGGAGATTCTTGAACTCTCGCTGGGGAAAGGAAAAGGAGGTAAATCCCAAATCACATGATCTGAGGGAATTTTGATTTAGATTTTATTTTGTTTCAATTTATGTTTTGATGTGTGAGTTTAAATTTTAGTTTGGAGTTTCAATTTAGATTGAAGTTTGTCAAAATTAATTTGAGGGATTTGATTTGAAATGAAAATTGGAATTCTGAAGTTTTAGATGTAACATCTTCAACCTCGAAAGAAAATTGAATTGATTAGATTGAATCGTTGCAATGAGAAGAGATCTCAGAGCAAAGCGGTGTTGGATGTAAAATCCTTAACCTCAAGAGTTTGATTTTGATGTGATGTATTTCATTGCGATAGGGAAAAGATCCTAAAGCAATGCGATCTCGGATGTAAAATCCTCGACCCAAAGGTTAAATTTTGATGTATTTCAGTGCAATAGGAAGAGAATCCTAAAGCAGTGCAGTCTTGGATGTAAAATCCTCGACCCAAAAGGTTTGAATTTTGATGTATTTCAGTGCGATAGGAAGAGAATCCTAAAGCGATGCGATCTTGGATGTAAAATCCTCGACTCAAAAGTTTTGAATTTTGATGTATTTCAGGTGCGATAGGAAGAGAATCCTAAAGCGAGTGCGATCTTGGATGTAAAATCCTCGACCCAAAAGATTTGAATTTTGATGTATTTCGAGTGCAATAGGAAGAGAATCCTAAAGCGAGTGCAGTCTTGGATGTAAAATCCTCGACCCAAAAGTTTTGAATTTTGATGTATTTCGAGTGCAATAGGAAGAGAATCCTAAAGCGAGTGCGAGTCTTGGATGTAAAATCCTCGACTCAAAAGTTTGAATTTTGATGTATTTCGAGTGCAATAGGAAGAGAATCCTAAAGCGGTGCAGTCTTGGATGTAAAATCCTCGACCCAAAAGATTTGAATTTTGATGTATTTCGAGTGCGATAGGAAGAGAATCCTAAAGCGAGTGCGGTCTTGGATGTAAAATCCTCGACCCAAAAGTTTTGAATTTTGATGTATTTCGAGTGCAATAGGAAGAGAATCCTAAAGCAGATGCGATCTTGGATGTAAAATCCTCGACTCAAAAGTTTTGAATTTTGATGTTTTCGGTGCGATAGGAAGAGAATCCTAAAGCGATGCGGTCTTGGATGTAAAATCCTCGACTCAACAGTTTGAATTTTGATGTATTTCGATTGAGATTTGATTTGAGATCTAGAAGATCGGATTTGAGATTTGATAGAGATTGAATTTGAACTTGATTGAGACTTGAAGCCTGGAAAGATTGAATTTGGAAATTTGGAAATTTGGAAGGATGAGTTTGAACTCGATTGAAACTTGATTTAAGATTTGATTTGAAATTTGAAAGATCAAGTTTGAAACTTGATCGAGATTGGATTTGGATTTTGATTGAGAATTTGATTTGAGATTTGGGAAGATCAAATTTGAAATTTGATCGAGAGTGGATTTGGAATTTGATTGAGATTTGATTTGGAAGTTTGGAAGGATAGAATTTGATTTTGAAGTTTGAAAAGATTGAAATTTGATTCGGAATTTGGAAAGATTGAATTTGAGATTTGTGTTGATTTCGTTTATCTTTTAATGGTTCAAATTTTATTTTGTTGTTTATTTAATGTTCATGTGAACTTGGTGTTTGTCATTTTTCAGATTTTTTTTTAAAAAAATTTTTTTTATTCTCTTTTTTTTTCTTTTCTGTTCTTTGTTCGAAGTTCATTTAACTTTAATGGCGTTTCCCAATCAATTTGCACAAAAGAGGTGAAGGCCAAAACGTGACATGGTCACTTTCATTCCAATCATGTTGAAAATACGTCGTACAACTCGATCTGGAATATATTTCATACAATCCATGTAGACTCAAAACGGACTGTGTATGATCTTTGTTGATCCATCAAAAGAATCATCCGTCAAAAATCCATATCTGAATAGTGAGGTACATGGTCAATAACATCACCTTCCAAGCCATCCTTGGCAAGGATGCCGGCTGGATGTACGTTGGAGGTGTGATATTTCCCATGTAACTCACGGCTCGTAAGGCCGGAGGTTCTCTAGCTACGGGTCCGGTTGGAAATGGTAAGGTATTTTGCTTGTCGTCCATCCTCCCGAAAGTAACCGAGATTTGCTCCACTGGCACTCCCGGTATGCAATGCTTTGCGATATCACGCTCCGTTACCTTGCAATATCATGACGGAACCCACCGGTAAAGGTATCTTTGCGGCCCTCGGAACTCACCCGGGCTCGCTATCCGGAGGTCGGATCCGAACATGATGTTGCACTCATTCAAGAAAGAGACCGTGCGAAAGGTCCGACGAAGTCGTGGTGATCAATATGTGGGGGTATGCGGTCACTCTGTTTGTAGATGTTGATAATGCAGCTATTGGGTATGCGATCGTCTGGCAGTACCCTCCATGTTATCAATCTTTTCACCATTCTCTTGATAACTAATGGCATCGGATCTACTTGCCCATGACGAAGTATCCCCGGTGGGTTTCCCTTCCGTCTTCGGCAAAGTTGTAGCGACATCCGCATTGTATTGTGATTCTTCCTTTCCCCGGCATCCATCTCCGGGGTTCGAGTATGTGTTTTCCCTCGGGCGGCTTGCTCGGCCCATTCTTTTCGGATCCCGGATACGATCCACGATTTGCTGTTGTTCATACTCCGAGAATACGTCGGTGTGTAGCTCGAGGCCTTCTAGTATGTTGATTCTTCTTCCTTTAATTCTCTCGAAGTATTCGAAAGTTTTCTTTTCAACATTACGCATCCTCTCCGGCTCGTATTCGGAATGATGCGGATGGCGAGGCCTTGTGACATATTGTGGGATATATGGTTCAATCCCTTCACGTTCCCCCGCATACCTCGGCTCCTCGGGGATGATGTACGTCGGGACATCCCCGGGGTTGCTTCGCAACAAGGTCATGCAGCTGCTCGGTGGTTCTATCCGGTGGCGTGGTAGCCTTCTTTCTTCGATCTTCGGAGATTTCCACAGTTCTTTTCGTTATTCTAGGAGCTGGCCTCCTTTCTTCGAGTTCCTGGTGAACCGGTGTCCTTGAAATGTGAGTGCTGGCATTAGCGAGTGTCTCGTCATGCTGGTCCGCGGCTAGTTTTGTTAACATTTTACGGATGCGGCGATTCTTATTTCTTCGTTGCGTGGCTGTGAGAGTAGCTCTCCGAACTTCTTGAATCTCCGCGGGCGCGGCGCTGACAAGCCTGCCCTCCGCTGTAGCGACTACGGACTTCATTTTCTTGTCTTCTTCGGTGTTTGCTTTTCTCTTCTTGTTGTTGGATTGGTGGCTTGGGCCAC
This sequence comes from Papilionanthe hookeriana x Papilionanthe teres, assembly GCA_022702705.1. Classification (NCBI taxonomy): domain Eukaryota; kingdom Viridiplantae; phylum Streptophyta; class Magnoliopsida; order Asparagales; family Orchidaceae; genus Papilionanthe; species Papilionanthe hookeriana x Papilionanthe teres. The sequence goes on along the minus strand of JAKZJZ010001544.1, from coordinate 18,958 downwards.
CCACTTTCATCACCTTGTCCGTCCGGGCGAGTTCTTCTCGGTTAGCTCGGGACCCGGTCACTTTCCTCGTACTGTAGGCTCGCTGGTGCGAAATGCGAGTCGATCTCGATTATCGCTCCATCTTTCACCCTCTTTTCATCGAGTGCGAGGCTTACACCATTCTTAAAGTTCAAGACCAACCGCCCGTTCGACATTTCCTACTCGAAAAGACAAGGAAAAGGATCGGGGACTGTACTTAAGAACAAGAACATTAAGAAAATGTTTATTAAAGATACATTTTTTATTATTCTTATATTTTGAAATTTAACGAGAATGAAGTAGGATAAGATGAGGGAAGAGATCTTGATTTGAAAAAGAAAACAAGGAAAACTTAATTATCATGATTTTATTTATCTTAGCACATTTTATTATTTTTGGGTTCGGACCCGATCATAAGTAATTACTTCACCCGTGTTTCTTAGGGATGAAGAATTCATTCCTTCGAAACATCGGGTAGCGTAATACTTTTCAAGTATCGTCCGTTGATTGGAAGCATATGTCGTTCTCCCCGGCGATTCACTAGGCTGGTAGGAACCTCCCGAGTATCTTGCTTCGACCACTGAACGGTCCTTCCCAGTGGGTTCGAATTTTCCTCCTATCTTGCGGTGTGCGAGAATAGGTCTCTTGAGAACGAGAACCAAATCACCAACTTTGAAGGTTCTTGGGCGGACCGGTTTGTCATGGGCTTGAACCATTTTAGCTTGGTATAGTTCTAAATTACGTTGCGGCTGCAAGTCTTTTCCCTTCCAAGCTTTCTAATTCTTCGAGTCGTAGTCCGGCGTTTTCTTCGTCGTGATCTTGTTTGCAACTGCAATTCGAGTGAAGGAAGGCTGAACCTCTAAGGGTAACACCTGCCTCGGACCCATACACCGGAGCGTAAGGTGTAGCTTGAGTAGGAGTTCGAAGGTTGTCGGTAGGCTCATAAGGCTTCTAACAATTTCTCGTGCCAATTTCTCTTATTATCGTCCGAGGTTTTCTTTAAGATTTGAACGAGAGTTTTATTAAAAGCCTCGGCGAGGCCGTTTGCTCTTGGGTAGTAAATTGTCGAGTATCGCCGGTCGATTCCGTGTCTCACGACAAAATTGTTGATTTGTGTGCTTCGAATGCGACCCATTATACGAGATGATCTGCGCGGCACTCCGAAACGGTAGACAACTTGGTTCTTGAAAAGCGTAGCACGTGGTGTGCTTTCACTTCTCTAAGTGGAGCTGCATCGCCCACTTGGAAAAGTAATCTGTAGCTGCAAGAATGAAACGATGTCCTTTTGAAGATGGTGGTTCTATCGGACCCACTATATCCGTGCCCCGACATTCGAATGGCCGCGACGCAATTGTCGGGTGTAGCACATTTGGAGGTTGGTGTAGAACCACTCCGTGCACTTGGCATTGATGACGGCTCTTGGCGATTTTCATGCGGTCGGTCATCATCGAGGGCCGGTAGTACCCTAGTCTTTTAATTTTCATTTTCATCTTTGGACCCGGTCGGTGAGCGCCACGAGTCTCGAATGCACCTCTTTAACAATTTCACGGGCCTCGGACCCGCTTAGGCACCTTAGCCACATTTGATCAAAAGACCTTCGTATAATGTGTTGTTTATTAATGCGTAGGACGAGTTCTTTTCTTGATACGATGGGCTAGCGACCTATCGTCCGGTAGCTTTCCTGTTTGCGGGTAGTCCATCGATGGTTGTCGCTCGATCTTACGTGTTTTACGTCACTTCTTCGTAGTTGATTCTTTTTCTTTTTCGATTTGTGTATCATGTCTATGTCGAAGTTGTGATAGGACTCGACGTCCGTGAGCGACACTTCCATTGATTCATCTTGCAAACGAGGCAAATTCTTTTGCGAGACGGGCTAAAGCATCTCTGCTAAAGCATTCTCTTTTCTAGGAATTTTGTAGATTGTCACATTTGGAATCCGTTCCAACAGTTGTATGGCATATCTTGGAAGTATTGTTCGAGTCTTGGTTTAAAAATTCTGTATTGTCCGGTGATACGTTGAATGATTAGCTGTGAATCCCCGTAGATGTTGATGTCCGTTATCCCCATTTGAATGGTTAATTCCGGTCCGTTATGAGGGCTTCGTATTCGCTTCGTTGTTTGTACACGGTTACGTCAAGTGGTAGGAGTATCTTAACATCCCCCGCTCCGGTGTTATAAAGATTAGCCGATTCTGCCTTACCGGGCACTATCACTTGCGATTCTTCGTCTTTGTGTGCTGAAGATGCTCCGTCGAAATACAATTCCCAACGTCGATCATCGAGGTCTTCCGAGGCTCATTATTTGTTCATCGGCGGATCGTCATTGAGAGGAGATTCGGCGGCGAAGGGTGTCTTTGCGAGGAAGTACGCTAAGACTTGTCCCTTTACGGCACGCGAGAGGCACGAAAATTATATCGAATTGCAATAATATCATTGACCATACGGCAAGTCTGCCGGAAAGTGTTGGACGAGTCATCGAAGTATTGCGATGGATTAAACTTCGAAATCAAGTTGACCTTATGAGAAAGCATGTAGTGCTGAGCTTTTGAGCGGCGAAGATCGGGGCCAAACAATGCTTTTCAATTGCGGGATACCTTACTTCCGTCGGAAGTAAACGACGGCTTAAGTAGTAAAGAGCATTTTCTTTACCCTCATCATTGACACTAGTCCAACAGGACTCAGAGAGAGTTGTCTAAAGCCGCGGTGTAAAGTATCAGTGATGCACCGAGGCCAGGGCTGCTAAGACGAGGAGGTGTCATTAAATATTGTTTAATGTCTTCGAAGGCCTTCGGCATTTCTCTTCCCAAATAAATTTGGCGTCCTTTTTAACTAGTGCCGAGAAAGGCTGACACCTACTGACGGGTTTGAGATAAAGCGTCGAAGATATGCCGACTTCCCTTGAAAAGATCGTAGTTGTTTTAAGGTTTTGGGAGGCGGCATTTCTAAGATGGCTTTAATCTTCTCCGGGTCGATTTCAATTCCACGATGTCGGACAACGAATCCTAAGAATTTCCCGGAGGTGACGCCGAAGGCGCATTTTAAGGGATTCATCTTAAGGTTAAATTGTCTTAATCGTTCGAAAACAATTCTCAAATCATACAGGTGGTTTTCCTTTACTTTGCTTTTGATGACGACATCGTCCACGTAGCACTCGACTTGATTGTGGATGAGATCATCAAAAATTCTTGTCATTGCTCTTTGGTAAGTTGCTCCTGCGTTCTTCGATCCGAATGGCATCACCGTGTAGCAAAATACTCCGATCGGCGTTCTGAATGCTGTAAGCTTTTCATCTTCTGGAGCCATTTTTATCTGGTTGTATCCTGAAGATCCATCCATGAATGAGAATATTTCATGTGTCGAAGCAATATCGATCATCAGTTCTGGAATTGGTAGAGGGAATTCATCTTTTGGACATGCCTTGTTTAAATCTCTGAAGTCCACACAAATTCTGATCTGACCATTCTTCTTTTGGTCGGCACCACATTGGCTAGCCAAGTCGGGTATTGTTCTTCACGGACAAATTTAGCGTCTATTAGCTTTTTAACTTCGGCTATGACTTGTTGTTCGATTTCCAGACGCATTCTTCTGGGACCTTGTCTGACTGGAACAGAAGTAGGATCCACTCCTAACTTATGGACTGCAACTTCTGGGGCTAATCCTGGCATTTCATCGTAGCTCCAAGCAAAACAATCTTTAAATTCCATTAATAACTTGATTATTTCTTCGGAGTCTTCTTTATTGAGTAAGGAGCTAACAAAGGTAGGTCTAGGCTCTTTGCTAGTACCTAAGTTAACTTCCGTTAACTCATCTATTGTGGATTTGATTTCTTCTTCGAATTCTGGTGGAGCGTCTCCAATTTGTAAATCTTCGAGTTCGTCCGTAGTTTCCATGCGAGCTTTCATTGGACTTGCAAGTGACAACCAAGCAAAATTCGGTATCGTCAATCGACCCTCACTGTGCCGAATCCGAGTCCATACTTTGAATTGGGTGGACGACCGGAGTTATTCCATAACTTTTCAAAATGTTGTGATTGGCCTTTTGTCCATTGTCGAGGTAAGAAACCACGTTGAATTAAATTTTGAACACGGGGAGAGTACCACTCAAAAGGTAATTCCATTAATTCGATGAAGTGACATCTTCGAATTGTACATTATTTTCAGTTTTGGAGGAAGAAGCACCACGGTAGAATTTGATCGGCTTTGCACCGTCACTACGTACCTCTTTGACCTCCATACCCTCGATCTTATTAGAATGGATCGGAGTTAGGGTCATAGTATGTACGTAGTGGTTAATCTTCTCGTACATTGATTTGTATTCTTCGTTCTTTTCATCTTCGAGGGAGATCTTGTATTGCGGCTTCTTTCGACTTATTGTTGCTGCTTCTTGCTTGATTTCTTTTCTTCTTCAGAACTATCATCCCAATCAACATTGATGGCTGGTTTTTTCTGTCCAATTTTCCTAGTGTCTCTACCACGGCCTCGTCCCCGGCCTCGACCTCGGATGCGAGTTGTGGAGAAACCTTCACCATCTCGCCGGAAGGGAGTGGTGAGTGACTGTTGGACTAGAACTTCGGAGTTCTTCGTTGTCTCGAACTTTCTTTGCTTTATTTGTTACTGGTATCTCCGGAGAAGATTGTTTTCTTTGGCGGTGCATAATAAGCTGCATCTTCATGGATTCCAATTTCATGTACGGAGAATGGTTGTAAGTCTCCTTTGATGCACTGTTCCCTCCATCGTAATATTTGATGCACTCGATGCAGAGATGATGGTACCATCCTCGTTTTCATGTATCCATGGTCGGCCCGAGTAGAGCGTTGAACGACGTTTCTGAATCGATTATATGAAATTTTGCGGTTGTCTTTGCTAAATCACCGGTCTTCATTAGTAGCGTTATTGACCCGAGGGCTCTTTCTCCTTTCTGGTTGAATCCTCTTAATAACATTTTGTCGGCCTCGAGCTCACGAGCATCAATTTCCAAGTATGCTAGTGTTCGAAGACTCATTATATTGATTGATGCTCCTGGATCCACCAATACTCTGGAGAGCGTAAACTTCCAATTGTAGCCGAAATGTACAACGGTCGGTTGTGATCTGCTCGTCCCAAGTAGTAGGTCATTGTCCGTGAAGGTAACACCTCGGCTGTTCCTTTAACGAGCAAACCTCATCCAAGGAATCTCCGGCCATTTGAGCTAAGCAAATTTCCGGATCAAGTAAGGCCTTGATCGAGCTTCCCTCATCTCCTTTGATAAGATGAGAGCATCGTAAATGCTCGGTTTGGCCGTAGTTTCTAAGATGGGCTAGCACGTTGTAGTCCACTTTGTTCTCCCTGTGTCTCGGCTTCTTCTCGAATGGGTATGTCTTCTGCTGGGGTTGGTTCTTCTTGAACAACCACCTGCTTTCCTTTGTCTTTTGGACCCATTCTTGGAGGTAGAACTTTTCCACTTCTTAGGTTGACTTCCGTAATTTCTTCTGAATCTAGTATTGAGTTTGTCGGTGTCTCCTCCTGAATCGGAATGACAGGCTCTTCTGGATTATCTTCCAAATCTGAAGGCTCTAACTCTATTGTAACTGGAGCTCCTCGAAACTCACAGATAGATCCGTTGCTTGTTGAACTCTCGTAGCCTCCTTGATGGATGCCTTCTTCGTCATTTTGATCGTCGAGATCATGTATGATTTGAGAATTGTTGTTGGTATCGAAATCGACGCCTGGATTGTCGCTAGTTACGTAATCGTTAGAAACAGATCAAAACGTAGCCAACGCCATCACCCTTATCATTATATGATCCCACCGAAGTGAGCGAGATAATCATACAAAATCGGAGGTTCGAGGGATTTCTCCCCGAATCGAAACAACTATCCTAGGATAAGCAGCCCTAGTCTAGCCTTAGGAATCTCGGTCCCTCTTCTTCGTCGATTTTCTTCTTCTCTTCGATTTTCTCCTGTCGAGGTGGTTCCTCCATCGCAAGTGATAGTACCGGCTTAACGGGTCTCGAACTCGAATTGAAGCTCGCACCGAAGCGGTTCGGATGTTGTCTAAAATCTTCTTCGAAGATCTCGTCCAGGCGGTAGTCCATCCATCGTCAGTTGCATAGGGATTTATCGGAATGACGGGATCGGTTGAGATAACATTGACGGAACCTCCTTTCTGGGGTTCCTTCATGTACTCCTTCGGGATTGTTATATTTCCTTTCCGAAGGTTGTCGTTGAGCCAACTTTTGAAGGTAATGCAGTCTTCTATCTTGTGCCCAAGCATCCGATGGTAGGGGCAAAAGTTGGGATCACCTTTCTTGTTGACTTCCTCTGGTCTTTTGGGCTCTGGCAGCTGGAAATCTGGAGTTTTCATTAAGCTACGGAACATCTTTGGTACTGCTTCATTTTTGAACGGATATTCTCTGCTCAGAAGCTCCCTCAATGTACGTTGCGGACGAGACGGTTGTTCATACTGCGGAGACGACTGATAATCTGGACCGGGGTTCGTCGGTAATTTTGTTGTGGTTGCTCGCGGCCGTTACGGTGGTATTTGCATCGGTTGTTTGCCTTTGTCAACTGCTGCAACGACCCCAGCATTTCTTTTCGAAAGTCTTCACCGGCTTCAGCTATCCGTCTTGTCGGCAAAACTTAATTGCTTCGCCTCTTCTTGCAAGCTTCCGGCCTTGCTTAACAACTTCTCAAAAGTCTTAATAGTGAATCCTTGAGGAGAAGTGCTATCGGGCCGTGAATGCTTTTAAGCGAGATGCCGATCGCATGTTGTTCTTGCGGTTGTGGTTCACACTTCATACTTAAATTTCTCCATCGAAGTATGTAATCCACTAGAGTTTCATTCGGCCTTTGTTTCTCTACCACTAAATCACCTATAGTGATGTGGTGCTGAGCTCCGGCAAATCGCTTAATGAAGAGGCTCTCTAGCTCTGAGAATGTCTTTACGGATCCGTTGGGTAATTCACGCATACCGGTCGAAGGCGATTCCGACGTATCGCTAACGAACCGTCGGAAGAGTAGCGCATCGCTCCCGCCGGCATTGCAACAATCGGCACGAAAGTGTGCAACATGCTGCTCGGGGTTCCCGGTTCCGTCGAAGGTCTTAAACGGAGGTGGTACGAAGCCCTTTGGGTATTGGACGGCGTCGAATTCTTCCGGGTAAGGTCTACCCGTCCGAATAGATGTCCCGTTCTTCGATTGTGCTAGGGCTTCTCGCACTTCGTCGTTCTACCAAGTTCTTGATATCCTTTTCGGGGATCATACTTTGTGTTGTATCCTTTTTCAGTTTGGTCATCCCCATTGACGGATGTAATTTCCTTTCCTCCGTCTACGATGTGAATGACTTCGCGGGGTGTCTCTCACATGTGGTTGTACTTGACTTTGGAGAGTGGCTAGAGCTACGGCCATCTCTTCCATCCTCTTCGCCATTTGAGCGATCGTGTCGTCCTTTTCCTGAAGTCGTCTCTTCATCGGTTCCGGCTCCTCTCTTCTGGCCGCGGGAGCACCTTGAGAAGATGATGAAGCTCGTGTCTCGACCATGTTGATTTCCGCATATTCATTGTCCATGAATTCCGATGAGTCGATCTCGTCTCCGAACTTTTCTTCTCTTTCTTTTGCCAACCGTCGGATGTCGGTTCTCGACTTTTCCATGGCATCTTCTAGCGGGCTTTCGTGTATCTTTGTGGTTGTCGTGCGATGGTTGCCGGGTCCTTTTTCACGAGTCCCCTTCATCGCGAGTAGCACTTTCTTCGGATTCCGGCCTCTGGCGAGACTTTCTTTCTCGGGCTGCTCGTTTCGATCTCGACGCCCCGTAGTGGGACGCCACACCATCCTTCTAGCAGCGAGAAGGTGCTATGACCGGATGGTCCATCGGCCAAATGCTTTGGAAGGTGGTATCCTCCTGTCTGTAACCACGATACTACGACGGGCGGGCTAGCCTTCATTCTCTTGCTTGGCTTTACTATCATGACGGCGGGTTCTACTCGGGGCCCAAGACGGGATTTGACCGGCACCCGCCTCATCCTTCGTAGAATTTCCGACACGGGACGAGTTTTCCTTCTTTGCTAGCTTTTCTACCAAAGTTTGCGGTCGAGCAAACGGCGTAGTTCGAGTTCTTTTCTTGCGGTATCGTTGTAGTATGCGGGCCGTGGTAATGTGGCGACGATCTTGCGAACATTCTCTTCATCCTCTGCGGCGGAGAGGGGATGGAACCCTGCTTCCTCCCAAAAGTGGTATGTAGTCGGGCGGTGGTGTATATTACGGTAGCGGTGTATATTCGCTGACTACGGAATTTCCTCCGGAGAAGCGATCTCGGCGGCTACGGCTTCCACGGCGATCCTTCATTTCTATTTCTTCTTTGGGTCTTTGTCGGCGAAGGAATCTTCGAGCTGGACCCGATTTCGAAGACGAAGGTCTTACGGGAAGATCCGTACCCTCCGCGGTAACGAGGTTTATCATAGTTACGGATTCCTTTCCCCTTTGATTTGGCGAGAAGTCGGGGTAGGTGCGAAACAACTAGACCGAGTGGGGGTAGTGAGAACGGTCCTCCTGCGGACGGCGGTATTCCTCCTAGTCGGGACCCTTTGCGGGGAGGAAACTCTTGGGTCGACCTAAGGTTGAACTCAAGCAGTGGTTCCTCAGCTTCAGATACCTTGTTCGTCAGTGCAAAGAGGGAGACGTCGGTGACCTTGACGTTCGTGTTTTCGAATTCATGTCCAGAATCGGATGACCCCATTGTCGGGCGGCTCATCCTTATAGACGGCGAAGTCCGATCCGTTGGTGAAGGAGAAAATCGGTTTCGGGGCTTCCATTTCTGCAAGGTAGATTCGGTTGTCGGTCCCGAGTTATGCTTCTTTTCTTCAGGACGAAAAGAAAGGAATTGAAAAGAGTCCGAACTCATTCTTTGTTCATGTATTTATCATTTGTTAAAAGAATCACTTATTAGAGGGTTTGTTTATTTAGAACGGAATGTTCGAAGGTGTAGAGAAGGTAAGGAATCCGATTCGGAAAGGAAAAGAAAGTCTTAAGCAAGACTTCCCGACTCGAAGGATCACTCCTAAACTAACACTATCGGGGGTCCACCCTACCTCGAAATGAGGTAAAAGGATCTCGGAACCTCTCTGTTTAGGGGTGTCTAAACGGTGGCTCCTAAATCCGAGAGAATGTTGGCTATACTTGTTCAAGATAGAAATGAACATAGTATTCCAACGGAAAGAAGAGGTAGTTTGATCCATTAGGGACATGGATACACTACTAGATTTTTGAAAGCGAATTATTTGATTATAATGGAGAAGATTTCCCGGAATGTGAAATCTGTCGGCATATTTTTAGGTCGTGTTTATTTTGAAGAGGGTCGCTATGATACGTCGGCGAATTTTTAATTTAATTAAAATAAATAATTTGAAAAGTAGTATTTGATTTTGAAAATAATTTTAAATTTGAAGGTTTTAAGATATGAGATTAAACCGGCCTCGCATCCCAAATAGTTTATATAAACGAGCACCGCACCACTGAGCCAGTGTATCTATCCCTAAGGATAGACACTACTGCTTGATGGTGGGGCTTGATTAAATAAACTAGAAGATTAGTGACATCCGTTTGGTCTGCGAACCAATTTTATAAGCCGAAACAAGTTTCCACTGCTTAATATGAAAACATTAAACGGGGTTTATATTACACAGGTTCTTTAAAATTCCCTATAAGGGCGAGCCACTATAGTTAATTACATCTTAAGTGACGGGAATCACCTAAGAAAACTCTCGATAATAATCGATGATTACGCTCTCAAGAATTTGAAAGTTTAAGGTTTTCGAAGATTGAATTTTGGAGTTTCGATAGGGAATGGATCAAATTTTTGGAACATTTTGTTTTGTGAATCAAAGGAAGAAAGGTAGGAGAAATCATCGATTCGAAGTGAACTTCGATAATTTCCCGACTATCCTATCGTTTGGCTTGAATTTAGGAAAGTCACTAATGTTTATTTGATATTTCGATCTTGCGATTTCAATTAATTAGGGCTTATATTTGTATGATAAAATCAAACAAATAGCTTTAGAAGATGTGAGGGTTTATTGTCGTATCGGACGACTACCTCGGAATCTAAGACCGGTTAGGGCTTAATTTGCGATACGAAATGCACTAACGAAGAGTTGAGGATTTATGTTGCACTAGGCGAAGCTACCTCGAAGTCCTATGGCTTGGTTGTTTTAATTCTAGGAAAGTTTCTGCTGAAGTAGACTCGGGTTTCTGCGATGACGATGGTCGTGCTTGCCCACTATGCTCAGAGCTCCTTGTTGTTGCGAGAGGTTTAGTTTTAGAAATCATAAATCGGGAGTTGAGAAAAGTGTTTTGGTTTAGAGAAAATCTTAATTTCCGAGTGTTTTTTATGTTTTATTTAAAACAAATCTTAAAGTTGATTATAACGACACAGGTTAAGATCCCGCGGTTCCATCCTTCGGCATCATTATTTTTATCGGATTCACTTAGTCCGGATGAATTTGCTAAACTGATTGAATGAGTTCCACACTTTCATTTAGGCAGTGGGAAATCCGTTAGCAACACGTAGGTTACATCATCAGAGGTATTCCGATCATCCGACGGGACGTTTTAATTTAGTTGTAATTGTAGTTTTGTGTTACTGTTTGTGATTAAATTTTGAGTTGTTTTATATTTTGAAATGTTGTGGCGGTGAATTTTATCTTGCAGTGACTTTTAACTTAATTTTGGTTTCGGTTTTAGAGATTATCCTAAAGGTGTGGGTTTTCATGCTACTGTTGTTTTATCATGCGAGAAAAGTAAAATGCATTTGCGATAAAGTAAATTGCGAAAGTAAATTGCGAAAGTAAATTGCAATAAAATAAAAGCGTACCGGAGGGTCTTCCCGTCATCCCAAGCTGCACTTAAAACACGATTAGAATATTTAAGCAAGTTCTAGGTAAAGGCTAAGGGAAAGGTTATGGTTTTACGCAAATTCTAATCTATATAGTTAGTCGTCTCTATGACGTCTAGGTTCTTTGGGTTTTGGTTTAAGGACGATTTTCTTCATCGAAGAATAATCGAATTCGATTGTTCTTATAAATATCCTATCATATTGAGGAAGTGCTTAAGAAGGATCTTAAACATCTTTTGATATTTCTAGGATTATTTTAAGTCGAAATGAATTTAATTATATAAATGAATCGATCGTCAGAGGTTTTCAAGTCTTGTTAACTTGCTCGATGAACTGGGGCGTTTGAATATCACATGAGTGAGATAACACTTCATTTAATGTTTCATTTAGGAGTTATAATAATCAAAGCTTTCAAGGGTAAATTAGTATTCAAATGATTTGATTTAAGTTAAAGGGTTTAAATTTGGAATAGTGTTAAAGTTGCTTTTTATATTTAGTTTAATTTAATTTAATTTGATTTGATGTTTAATTAATTTGATTTAATTTAATTTAATTTAATTATTTAATTTAATTTAATTTAATTTAATTTAATTTAATTATTTAATTTAATTTAATTTTTTAATTTAATTTAATTTAATTATTTAATTTAATTTAATTTAATTATTTAATTTAATTTAATTTAATTGTTTAATTTAATTTAATTTAATTTTAATTAATTTAATTTAATTGTTTAATTTAATTTAATTTAATTATTAATTTAATTTAATTTAATTGTTTAATTTAATTTAATTTAATTATTAAATTTAATTTAATCTTAATTTAATTTATCTTTAATTTACTTTATTTTTAATTTTAATTGAAATTTCAAAAGATTTTAATAATTTAATTAAGTCTTTTAATATTTTAAATTTGAGTTATCATTTTAATTAAAAATTGAGTATTAGTTGATATAATTAATTTAGGGATTTTTAAATTAAAGAATAAATCTCTTCCTAATAAAGATCCCTTATTTTAATAATTCCGATTTTATTATTCTTCAAATTTAATCTATTATTTAATTAAAGTTTAATCATTTTAAAATTATTTAATGGGTTTCTACCCTTTAATTATTTAAATTTCAATCATCCAAATCAGATTAGGATCAAATATTTTACTTGTTGATTTTTTATTAAACCTAAAGTTTTAATTAAGGATTAAAGATTTAATTACCATTTTACCCTTTAAGCTTAATAATTTCATAACTCATTAAATTGAATTCAAATGAACTTGAAATTTTTATGTGACTTCACTCGTATGTCGATAAAGACATGAGAGGAGAAAATGTGATTTTTCTGTATTTAATTTATTTATATAATTATTTTTGGTGGAAAATAGAGATTTTCAAGGAAAATTTGATAACATGACCAAGAGAAAGTTTCTGTCCTTAAGAAAATTAGGGGACATTCCTAATGACCAGAGAAGCACTTGGACCGATTTTGGTGATTTTTTGAATTATATTATTTTTATTATAATTATTTTGAGTTTTGGAGTGTTAATTAATTTAAAAATAAAATAAATGTTGAAAAATGGATTTTATATTTTTCAAAAATCTCTCTGATATCAAGGAAACCAGAGAATCAAATTTTGCAATTTTCTGATTTTTCTATGATTTATAATAATTATTTTAGTGAAAATGCTAGAAAATACATTTTTTTTAATTTTAAAATTACCCTAGGGCTTTAAAATTTAATATCTCACTAAATAGACTTAGGAAAAATGTGGGATTTGTTCCTAAGTGATTAAAATTCAAAATGTGACATTTTGGTGAATTTTATTATTTTTGTGATTTTTATTATTTTTTAATTATTAAAAATATTAAAATATTATTAAAAATCAACTTTTTTAGAAAATTGAAATTTTAATTTTCTTAGGTTCCCCTGATATCAGAGAGGCTCCAAAACCAATTTGGTGAATTTTTAAAAAGTATTTTAAAAGTTATGAATTTTTAAAGTTTAAAATGGCTAAGTGGGCTTAATCAGCCCGATTAGTGGGGCTAACCAAGTCCAATTGACCTCAAATTTTTATGGTGGATTCCTCTGATCCTAAAGGTCAGTGGAGAATTGATTTCAAGTCAATTTGATACCTAGTTAACTCTAATTAATTAAAGACCTATTTTGGGTGTTTAAGCCGATTAGGGTTAATGCGAGTGAATTAACTCAAGTCTTATTTTTCTAGAGGTTCTCTGAGTCATAAGGAACATCACCAAATATTTCTAGAATTTATTTCACAACATGCTAATTTTTGGAATTAAAATACTCGAAAACGGCAACATGCATTTGAAAAATAAATAACTTTTCACAGAGATGGCCTACGACCTTGGAAAATTCGGGGAATGTTCCCGAGTTCGGAGGCTTGAAACTACTATGGTCTCATGCCATGGTGAATTGTATACATGCATGGAGAATTAAATGTATGCGAGAGAGTAAATAAATCATAAAAAATAAAATACTTAATTAAATTAAATGATTTCTTTTCACATTATTCTCCTACGTTCATCTGAACGAGGGTATTTTTATTTTATTTTTGTGATTTTTCTACACAAAGATATGGATTTTTGAAGTTTAGGGAATTAAATAAATAAGAAAATACCACTAATTTTCTATTTATCCACGCGGCGCCGGCGAGAACCTCGGCGACTCACGAACGCACGCGCGTCGCGCTCCGAGTCGACGCCGCCACCCGAGTCGGCGGCCGGGCCCCGCGGTTCTCGTGCCGTCTCTCGGTCCGGCGCGATCATGGCCGTCCGTGCGCGCGTGTATCGAATGGACGGCATCCGTTCATCGTCCCCGAGTGTTCTCGCCCGAGGGCGAGTCCACGCTAAATCCACAGATCTCACTCGATTCTCGATGGATTTTCATGTTCTTATGCTCTCATGGATTCGTCTTGAAGAGACGAACACATCTATACGGCTAACATGCATTGAAACTAAGGCATTCGAAATGAAGAATCTCCGAAGCTCGGGATGAAGAGTTAGCTCATACCTTGGCTCGGAGAAGTGTGGCTTGATCGAGAGTTGTTGCACCTTCGATTGGGTCCGCGCAAGCTCCGGATGAAGTCTCTCGAGTGCAGTGAATTGTCCGGATATGATTTCGACCAAGCCGATCCACAAAGCTTGGAGGTTGGAGCAATCGGGTGGCTCTGGAGATGGGGCTTTTGGTGGTGGACACCTTCCATCGGTGCAGTGAAGGTGTAGAGCCGATCAGATTTGGGAATTGGCTCGTCTGTGGAGAAGTGTCTGGTTTTTGGGCTAAAGTTTGAGCTCGAAAGTGGGCTCAGTTAGAAGGAATTGAGGTCGGAATTCGGTGGGGATCGGGTGCTCTATGTGTAGAGAGTGATGCGGAGTGATTTTGGCGGAGTTTCCTTGAGGTTTTGTTTCGGCTCTTCTCATGGCCGAGAGGGGTGGAGTTTAAATAGGAGAGGGTGGAAGGCCTCTCGGAGGGAGTTAGGGCTTGGGATCGAGTTGCTGCGGTGAGGAGAAGATCGGCCGTGGTGACCACTAGGCATGGGGCGGCTCGGTGAGTGAGAATTTCAATGTTGGCTCACATGTGAGCTCTCGGCCATGGTGTTTTCGGCGGCACAGTGGCGGCGGCCGGCGATGGTCACCATCTTGGTCGGGTGGGTCGGGGTGGGGTTTAGTGTAGGCGGTTGAGGTTTGACATGTGTAAAGGAGTTTGATTTAAATGGAATGGGAGAAGGCTCACTTTGGCTTGGTTTGGGTCAACCCACCATTTTGGGCTTGGTGCACCCTTCCAAGCTACGATTTTGAGCTGAGGAATCATTTAGGTCGGCTAGAAGGAATGGTGAAGTCTCCAGTCCATGATGAGGTGGCTAAACATGGTTTAGTGTGTGACATGATTAAGGTAAAAAGGGTTAAAGGAGGTTTAAGAAAGAACCCCCTCTTCTTGCCATAAATGGACTAATGACAAGTCAAAGCCCTCATGGCTTCATGTGGCTTGAGAATGGCTTGTTCATGGCTTCATTTGGCTTGGGAAAAGGTTGATTTGTTTCATGAAAAGGGTTTTAAGAATTTTGGATGTTTTGATGGAAATTTGTATGAAACTTGATTTGGAATAATTTGATGGTGACTTTAGGACTTAGGTAATGGATTTAATTAAATGGATGACAAATGGAGATGTCATGTGGGCTTTAGGGTAGATTTGGGCTTTTGAATTTTGAAGGAAATGGGCTTTTAAGAAGGTTTAAGGGAAGTGGGCTTTTAAGTTTAAGGATGTGTTCATGGATGGGAATTTTTGTAGAGGTTTGGGCCAAATAGTTGTTGGTTTTGGTTTAGGGATGTTTCATGAATAACTTGAAATAGATTTAAGGTGGTTTGGGTTTGAATTGGGTTGAATTTGGGTTTATTTGGTAAATGGGCCGATGTAGGTCGAATTGGGCTAACTTGGGCCAATGTTGGGCTAGGGTTGAAATTGATGTAAAATAAATATTAAGAAATGTTTATGGGAATGTTTCAAAGAGGTTTTGGCTTTGGTTGGGTTTTAATTTTGAGGTTTGGGCTCTATTTGGGTTAGATTTGGGTTTAGGTCGAAATTGGGCTTTTTGATTTTGGGTTGAATTTGAGTGGGGTTTGGGTCAAAATCTTGGGCAAATCATGTTAGTGTTTTGTTTATGAGGATGTTAAGGAAGGTTTAGAAAAGATTTGGGGTTAATTGGAGTTGAATTGGGTTAGTTTGGGCTAAGTTTGGGTCATGGGTCCAAATTTGGGCTTTAAGGCCCAAAGTGAAAGTGGATCAAATGTCGATCAAATTGGACTTGGATTTGGTCTAAATTGGTATTGGGAATGTTGAATTGAAGTTTAGAATTGAATTGGACCAAAATTGGGGTCAATTGGGTATGTTTGGTTTGACATTGGGTCCACTTTGGGTTAAAATGGGTCGATTTGGGGGTTTTGACAAAAGTAGGGTAAATTGACAAAATTGGCCCATGGTGTAGTTGGACAAAATGAAATTGGGAATATTTGGGATTTTCTGGAATTTTCTGGGAATTTTCTGAATTTTTGGATTTTTAGGCAGAAGGGTATTTTGGGTATTTGGAGGGTATTGGGGGGTATTTTTGGAATTTTTGGTATTTTTGGGTATGGATGATCAATTTGAGTGATGTGGAGGTGTTTGGGATTGATTTTGGAAAATTTTAGGTAATTTGGAGATTTTGCGAAAATTTGGGTAATTCGAGGGTTTTGGGTAGGTTTAGTAGGTGTAGGGTCCAGGGGTCGAAAATTGAAAATTTGGGAAATTGAAGATTGGGTGAATTTGGGTGGGGTGAAATCATTTTGGTTGAGCCATGAAGCCATTTCAAGCCCATATGAGCCATGAAAGGACTCATTTGAGGCATTCATTTATGTTGTTCACTAACCCTGCTGCGAGGGCTTAGGGGTTAAGGACCATCCATGTGAATCACCTACATGAGTCGGGAGGTCGAGTTGGGTATGGGTGTGGTTTTAGGAAGTGTGTGGAAATGTAGTGTGTAAGTGTAGTGTATGTCGGCCCCTTCACCGGACCAGGGCCGCCGGGGCGATCTAAGGCGAAGAGTCCTATAGGAACTCATCCTTTAAACTTCCATATTTGATTTCGACCCTCAGGTGATTAGGGGTCTATAGTCGAGTTTGTGGAGTTTGCGGGGAGTTTAGAAGTGGTTTGAATTTCTAAAAGGCGGGTCCCAATTCTAGTCCTCTAAGATAGTCAAAGGAAAAGCCTAAGGCTAGATCCTAAGCACTAAAAAGAAGAAAAGGAAGACCTCATCAAAAATGAGGTCAACAGGATCAAATTCTTCGAGGATATTCTTCTATCTCATGTTATCTTTTAATGGTCTTTCAAAATCCTTACCCTCTTTTCTCAACTCAAAGTTCTTTTGAAATATATCCTCAAATTCTCTTCAAAGTCTTAATTTGATAACTTTATCATGTTCATCATTCAATTTAAGTTCTTTTTGTGATTGAGTCAAATCTGAAGATATAAAGACTGGTGGTATAGATGAAGTCCCTAAATAGGTAGGCTTTAAAATTGTATGGGGTACATTCATCTTAAGTTCATGAGATTTTTTAATTGGAATTAAAAGTTTACTATTTTTCGGTAACGTCCATCATTTTACACCTCTCCTGAACATACATACATTCTTCTATAAATAATGTATTCAACTCATCATGAAAGTCGATTTCATTCTCATCTGTTAACTTACTCTCAAAACTCTCTTAGAAATGGTCTTTACTTAGATAATCAATTTCATCCATCCAAAAATAATCATCATATTTTCTCTCACTGATATTTCATACGTTTTTAATACATCAACAATTACTTCTGTCATTAATATTCATAATCAACTTCTTTCAGATATCTATTATAGCCTTGTCCAAGAACAAGGAAAGGTCTCCCCAAAATAATTGGATTATCTTCGTCTTCCTCCATATCTAATACAACAAAGTCCAAAGTTAAAATTATCAACTTTAACAAGCACATCTTCTATAACCCCTTTTAGGAAAATGATAGATTGACTAGCTAACTGAAGGGTTATAGTAGTGGGAGAAATATCAGCTAAACCTAAACTTTTAAATCTAGATAGAGGCATCACATTAATGCTCACTCCTAAATCACAAAGTATTTCCACATATTTTTTCTTCAATTTCATAAGGAATTGTAAAGCTACAAGGATCTTTAACTTTCTGAGGAAACTTTTTCTGAAGTATAGCGCTACACTCCTCACTTAGTGCAACAGTCTCGTAATCCCCAAGTTTTCTTTTCTTGTTTAATATATCCTTCATAAACTTTGCATAACTTGGCATCTATTCCAAAGCTTCAGCGAAAAGAATATTTATTGTTAACTTCTTAAGTACTTTCAAGAATTTTGAAAATTGTTTATCCAATTCATGTTTTCTTAGTCTTTGAGCAAATGGAGGTGGTGGTCTTTCAAAATTGATTTTAGTTGGATATAATAATTTTTCTAGATCCTTAGAAACAAGTTCTTCAGGTCTTTTAGTTTCCATTATTTCTCTCACAACTTCTTTCTTTTTTCTAGCTACATCCTCTATCTCTCTTCCACTTCTTAATTGGATAGCTTCTACTTATTCATTATTGTTCTCTTTAGGTTTGATCTCAGTGTTGCTAAAAGTATTCTTTGGGATCTATTGTTAAGTGAGTTAGTAATGAATCCCAGTTGATTCTTTATGTTTATGATTGCAGTATTTTGACTTTGCATCTGGTTTACCATTTGCAATACCACTTCTTATATAGACATCTTCTTTTCCTCAATTTGTTGATCATTGTTACATTTCAATGAATATGAAGGCCTATAATTTGTGTCCCCCTGATTTTTCCAACTTTCACTAGGATTTGCATGATTATTTTCCCATTGTTGGTTTCCACCCACAGTAGTATGATTCCAGTTTAAATTAGGATGGTTCTTCCAATCGTTTAAAAGTTAGAATACGGATTGTTTATGGTATTTAAAGTCTCATATGATAAGTTGGAATCAATCATATGACCTACTGAACTTTCCTCATTTACTGGAGTAAATTGAGGCTGGTTCATTCTAAATTGGTCCAACTTCCTTGATATTGCAACAACCTGAGATGCAAGAATTGCAATCACATTTGTATCATGAACATTGGCTACCTTTTTAGGATTTACCCATGTAGAGGGCCATTTAAATTCATTTGTATCCATTTCTTCAATTAAAGCATACACTTCGTCATATGGTTTTGAAATTAACGATCCACCAGCAACAACATCAGTTATATATCTAAGGGATCCTTCTAACCCATTATAAAAAGTTTGAATGATTAACCAATCGGGTCGAGCATGGTGTGGACACTTTCTCAAGAGTTCCTTAAATCTTTCCCAGACTTTGTATAATGATTCCCCTTCATACTGACAAAATGAGATAATATTGTTTCTAAGTTTAGTAGCCCTTTAAGGTGGAAAATACTTAGCTAGGAATTTCTTAGTTAACTCCTCCTAAATTTTAATAGAGCTAGGTGGTAATGAGTATAACCACATTTTAGCCTTATCCCTTAGTGAGAAAGGAAAA
>JAKZJZ010001543.1:0-26992 GCA_022702705.1 Papilionanthe hookeriana x Papilionanthe teres | reverse complement strand
AAAGATCCTGGTAGTTTCACTATCCCGTGTACTATAGGTGAAAATTTTTTCGGAAGAGTCATATATAATATGGGAGCTAGTATTAATCTTATGCCTTTATCAACTTTCAAAAGGTTGGGAATAGGAGAAATTTCTCCTACATCTGTGACTCTTCAGTTGGCCGACTGTTCCATTACTTAACCTAAAGGAGTGGTGGAAGATGTGTTAGTGAAAGTGGATAAATTTATCTTTCCAGTGGATTTTATTGTACTTGATATGGAGGAAGATAAATAAATTCTAATCATTTTAGGAAGACCATTCCTTGCTACTGAGAGAGCAGTGATTGATGTTCAGAAAGGAGAATTAACTATGAGAGTTAATGATCAAAAGGTGACCTTTAATATTTTGAAATCTATGAAGTATCCCTTAATGGAAAAAGATAATAAATGTTTTAGGATGGAGGTCTGTGAATATTTGAGAAACGATCATTTTGAAACTATATTTGAAAAAGATGCAGAGTATGAAAATATGTTTGAAGAAGGAATTGAAAATAAAGAAAATTCAGATAGTAAAAAGAATGAAGATTTTGAGTATGCTCAGAACAGATTTGAAGTATTAGACACTATGGAAGGTGGAGATAAAAGCTTAATTTCATCTATAATAAAACCTCCTAAACTAGAGATGAAAATTCTCCCTAATCATTTGAAGTATATGTTTTTAGGATAATCATTGATCACTGAAAAATTTATTAAGAAATTCATACCTATTTTTGATGAAATTACACTTTAAAGAAAGGTATTTTCTTTATTTTGTTACAGGAATGAAGAATTTAGATGATAAAAGTAAAAATTATAAAAAGGAGCGGATTTGGAGCAAAAAGGAAGAAAATAATACAATTTAGTCCGAGCCGCCGACGGCGAGATCGAGCTCGCCGACGGCGAGGGTACGAGGAAGAAATTCGAAGGATTTATAATCGTCTCGCCGACAACGAGCCCGAGCCCGCCGACAATGAGATAGCGCGGTTCAAAGACTTTCAGAAGCCTCGCCGACAGCCGAGGTAGTTCGTCGCCGACGGCGAGCTAGTTCAAATAGCACAGATACATTGAACTCGGACACCTTTTGAAGAGATGCTTACACACCTCTTGGACCTTTGCTTACCTCTATATATGAGGCCGAAAATCAGTCTTTTGTGTGCGTCTTTTGAGTCTTTTGTTTGTTCTAAGTGTGTTATAAGTGTGTGAGCAGTCTTTAGAATCTTATTTAGTGAGTTTAGTGAGTAATTAGTGAGTCGTGTCATACGGAAGGAAGAGTCAAAGGAACTACGAGAGTCCGCTTGGGATAAATCAAGATAAGTATTTGTATTTATTGTTTCTAACTTTAAATGAAATCCATGCTTAGTTTAGTTCCCATGCATTCCGAGTAGTTTATTTAGTCTTTCTCATCGTTTATGAAATTAAGTGACTTGATGAAATTAAAATATAGATACTTTTATATATTAATAAATTATGATAATTTTTACTTAAAACTTAATTTACTTTTCAACTGGCCATTTGATTTGTTAAAATGTGTTGATTTACAACTATAGTAAAAATTACATCCGATATTCGGGGAATTCAAAAGCCTTGGAAGGAAGGTGCAAATAAATAGGGAAATAATATCACCTGGGCGTAGAATTGATGAGCATTTTAGTGTGACGTACTAAAATATTCAATTCGGTCCTATTGTTCGAGAGTCGAAGTGTAGATGTTAGCCCTCGAGCGAGGGAACGTGGGAGCTCGAGTGGCAGTCGGTATCCTCCCGCCTAGCCGTCGATTCGGCAATCAAACATAGGATTAGTCAATATTCTTTACACCTGGACCAAAGGGTAAAAAATAGGAATGCTCCTATTTGTCACAATACCTTAACATTATCTATTTAAATTCATCAATCAATTAAATTTCTAAACAAGGGGACAGATACTTTTTCTTAATAGTTAATACTTATTTAGCAATTAGTTTAATTTCCTGCACTTTGAATACGTATTAATTTTCTACTTAGTTAAGTTACCTAATTAAAATACTTAGTTTACTTTATTGCGCTTAAATTTAGAATTCCAAATTTTCGTATACTATTTTAAAATTATTATTATTATTATTTTAAAATTAGTTGTTATTTAATTTTCTCTTTCCCCGTGGGATCGATAACCGAGGACTCCACTAGAGCCCTGTATTACTTGATACGATACGTATACTTGCGTAGCATCCACAACATAAATAATACAATTATATATATATAATATAGTGAGGTCAAGTTTTTGGCGTCGTTGCAATTAAATTAAAAATATCATAATATAAAATTGTGGGTCAAGTTTTTGGCGCCGTTGCCGGGAAAGTAAGAAAAATTTACTAGTAAGTAACTGACTATTTTAAAATAATCATAATAAATAAATTAATATCTATTCTAAAATTGTATGCGCAAATTTGGAAACGAAAATTTAATACCTTACGATTCCGAATTGTGAGCGTACAATTAAAAGAATTGAAAACAAAAGAAACAAATTATAAATTTAACACAAATGGCAAATATTTCTGAAATTCAAAATATGAACCAACAAAGACCATTAAGAGATTATGCCAACCCTACATCAGATGAAATTCATTTAACTATTCAAAACCCTGATGTAGATGCTAATTATAATTTAATTTTCTAATATGAAACTCATCTGGACAAATCATAGAATCTCAATCTAATTATGAAACTTTAAATGCTATTAATAATAGAACTAATAACCCTTATTCAAACTATTATAATCCTGGTTGGAAAACTCATCCAATTTTTAATTGGAATAACACATCTAATCAACAATGGATGAATCAACCTAATCAAGCAAATCCAAACTATAAACCTAATTACCCACCTGGATTTAATAACAATAACCCTCAATTCAAAGATAAGAAATTATCTATGGATGAATTAATTTTGAATATGGGTCATCAACTACAAAATCAAGGAAATCAACTACAAATTCAAGGAAATCAATTACAAATTCAAGGAACATCTATTAAAAATATCAAAACTCAACTTGGACATATTGCTACTGCGCTAAATAATAGAATACCTGGAACTTTTCCTAGTAATGTGGAAATAAATCCTAAAGATTAAGGAAAATAACAAATTAAAGCAATACAAATAAGGAGTGGAAAAGAATTAGAACCTCAAATTCAAAAAGAACTTGAAAGCCAAAAAGAGGAAGTGGAAATTGAAAAGGAAACAATTCAACAAGATTCAAACTTAGAACATCCTTTAATACCTATGAAAATTTCTGTTGAAAACCTCCACCACCATTTCCTCAACGACTAGCTCAACATAAAAAAGATAAACAATTTGCTAAATTCCTCGAAATATTAAAGAAATTAACAATCAATATACCTTTTGTCGAAGCTTTAGATCGGATGCCAAATTATGTAAAATTTATGAAAGATATTATAAATAAGAAAAGAAAATTCACCGATAATGAAACGAGTCGCACTTAGTGAAGAGTGTAGTGCTATTATTCGAAGAAGCTTCCGAAAAATTGAAAGATCCCGGTAGTTTCACTATACCCTGCGCTATAGGAGAAAAATTTTATGGAAAAGCTTTGTGTGACTTATGAGCAAGCATCAATTTAATGCCTCTATCGATTTTTAAGAGATTAGGATTAGGAAAAATTACACCTACTTCAGTAACCCTTCAATTAGCTGATCGTTCGGTTACCTATCCTAAGGGAGTTATTGAAGATGTGTTAGTAAAAGTTGATAAATTTATCTTCCCAAGTATATTTTATTGTTTTAGATATGGAGGAAGATAAAGAAATTCCTATCATTTTAGGAAGACCATTTTTAGCTACCGGAAAAGCTATGATTGATGTTCGTAAAGGAGAATTAACTATGAGAGTAAATGACCAAAAAGATACATTTAATATTGCAAAATCAATGAAATATCCTGCGCTAGAAAAAGAAGATGAATGTTTTCGGATGGAAATACTTGAACATTTACAACGCGAACATTTTAAGGAATATTACGAAGATAAATTAGAAAAAGAAAACACTGAATTAATTGAAGATAATAATGAAGAACTAGATTATATTCAGGAAAGATTTGAATTTTTGGATAATACTGAAAACACTGACAAGAATATAGTTCCATCAATTATTAAACCTCCCGAACTTGAGCTAAAAATATTACCTGATCATTTGAAATATGTTTATTTAGGTAATTCTTCAACTTTACCAGTTATTATTTCATCTGCATTAAACGAATCTCAAGAACAAAAACTTTTAGGAACTTTAAAAAAATATAAGAAAACTTTTGGTTGGACTTTAGCAGATATTAAAGGAATTAGTCCTTCAATCTGTATGCATAGAATTAGTTTAGATGATGAACATAAACCTAAAGCAGATCCTCAAAGGAGATTAAACCCGATAATGAAAGAAGTAGTTAAGAAAGAAATTTTAAAATGGTTAGATAATGGTATTATATATCCTATTTCGACGATGCTTGGGTAAGCCCAATTCACTCGTGTTCCTAAGAAGGGAGGAGTGACCGTCACCGCCAATGAAAATAACGATCTTATTCCTATAAGACAAGTTACTCGGTTGGCGTATATTTATTGATTATAGAAAATTAAATACGCACACCGGGAATGATCACTTCCCTTTACCATTTCTAGACCATATGTTAGATAGATTAGCCGGACATAAGTATTTTTGTTTTCTAGATGGATACACCGGTTATCATCAAATACAAATTGCTCCTGAGGATCAAGAGAAAACTACATTTACTAGTCCTTTTGGAACTTTCGCTTTTCGAAGAATGCCTTTTGATTATGTAATGCACCAACAACATTCCGAGAGATGTATGATGTCTATATTTAGTAAGTTAATTGACAATGGAATGGAAGTATTTATGGATGATTTCTCTGTATTTGGAACATCATTTGACACATGCTTAACTCATCTTGAAAAAGTATTGAAGTATGTGAGAAAACAAATTTAGTTCTAAATTGGGAGAAATGTCAATTTATGGTTGCGGGCGGCATTGTATTAGGGCATAAAATTTCGGAAAAAGGCATGGAAGTGGACCATGCAAAAATTCAAGTTATAGCTAAATTACCACCTCCAACTACGGTAAAAGGGGTAAGAAGTTTTCTTGGACATCTTGGATTCTACGGACGCTATATAAAAGATTTTTCAAAAATTACTAAACCTCTATGCCAACTTCTCGAAAAGGACGAGAAATTTGAATTTACAATCGAATGCCCGAATGCTTTTGAATTCTTAAAAGAAAAATTAATTACAAGCACCTATAATAGTTTCACCTAATCGGGAGAAACTATTTGAGCTTATGTGTGATGCTAGTGATTATGTCTGTAGGAGCAGATTCTTGAGCAAAGATATGAAAAGATTTTTAAAGTTATATACTATGCTAGTAAAAACTCTAAATAATCGTTGAAATAAATTATACTAGTTACTGAAAGAGAATTATTAGCGGTAGTATATGGTTTTAATAAATTTAGACCTTATCCGATTGGAACAAAATGTATCGTGCATACCGATCATTACGCTATCAATTATTTAATGCAAAAGAAAGATTCCAAACCAAGATTAATTAGATGGATGCTATTAATGCAAGAATTCGATTTTAAGATCGTTAATAAGAAAGGAACTGATAATCAAATTGCGGATCATTTATCAAGATTAGAAAATAATGAATTATCTGATATTGAAAATGAAATTATAGACAGTTTTCCTGATGAACAACTATATAATATCAATGAGTGGAAAATACCATGGTATGTTGATATAGTAAACTATATAGTTAGTAATATTTTACCACCTATGCTAACTTTACAACAACAGAAAAAATTCATCCATGATACGAAAACCTATTTTTGGGATGAACCATATTTATATAAGCAATGTAAGAATTTAATTATTAGAAGATGTGTACCTTATGAAGAAACTGAACCAATTATTCAAAAATGTCATTATTCGATTTTGGAGGACATTTTGGACCGATAAAACCGCTTATAAGATTCTACAATCTGGATTTTACTGGCCTACTCTATTTAGAGATGTATACAGATATATTAAAACTTGCGATAAATGTCAAAGAGTAGGAAATATATCTAGAAGAAACGAAATGCCTCTAAATTTTATATTAGAAGTTGAAATTTTTTATGTTTGGGGATTAGATTTTATGGGACCTTTTATTCCTTCGTTTGGAAACTCATATATATTAGTAGATTCGTTGATTATGTTTCCAAATGGATTGAAGCACAAGCTTTACCTAGGTGTGATGCTAAGAGTGTTTCAAAATTTCCGATGAAAAATATTTTTACTAGATTTGGAATGCCGAGAGTGATTATCATTCGACGGAGGAACTCATTTTAGAAATAAATACATTAACAAACTAGTAGAAAAATACAATATTACTCATAAGATATCCATCGCTTATCATCCACGAGACTAGCGGATTAGTTGAAGTATCTAATCGTGAAATTAAACGTATTTTAGAAAAATGCAGTAAACCCGAATAGGTTAGATTGGTCTATTAGATTGGACTAATCGCATTATGGGCTTATAGGATCTGCTTATAAAACTCCGATTGGAATGACTCCTTACAGGCTTATATATGGAAAAACATGCCACTTACCGGTTGAATTAGAACATAAAGCATATTGGGCGATTAAAGAATTTAATTATAATATGAAGGAAGCTGGTGAGAAAAGATTGCTGCAATTAAATGAATTGGAAGAATTAAGAAATGAATCATATGATAATGATCGGATTTATAAAGAAAAGATGAAATTATGGCATGATCGGAAGATTAATCGAGAAATTTTGAACCGGGACGGGAAGTTTTGCTATATAATACTAGATTGAAATTATTTTCTGGAAAATTGAAGTCTCGATGGTTAGGACCTTTCACCATAACTCAAATATTTTCATACGGAACTATAGAAATCGAAGATCCAAAAACTGGACATAAATTTAAAGTTAATGGACATAGATTAAAACCATATTTCGAAGGTATAAGACCTAACTATAAAGAGGTTTTAATGCTTAGTCGACCTGATTAATAATTGAAATTAGGTCGGGCTGACGACGTTAAACCAAGCGCTTTATGGGAGGCAACCCATATTAGTTATCTATTTTTATTGTATCTTAATAGTTAGTTTATATTATTGAAACTTTACTACTCAATTATTATTAAGAATCATCACATATTCGAACCATTATGATGAGAAAAGAAATTATTCGATTTAGAGCGAAATTGGACATTATTTTGGAATCTCGCCGACGGCGAGGTCGATACTCGCCGACAGCCGAGTTTCGCGCCTAAATTAAATATCGATTTATTTATCGAGCTCGCCGACGGCGAGAAACGTCCCGCCGAGCGACGAGAACATGGGAGGCGGTTTTATAACCGAGTCGCCGACGGCGAGAAACTTCTCGCCGACGACGAGGAAGTTATAAAGATGAGTTATTTATACTTTGAATGCCGATTTGGACGGTTTCAACACCAATTCCTTAGTGAAAACCCATTCTTAAATCATTCTAGATCTGCCTTCTTCACTAGAATTCATTCCATTCACCATAATGGCCTCCAAATTCTTAGATTCCTCTAATTCTGGAGTGTTTAACCGGAGGAAATTTGTGAGTGCGGAAGCGCAGCGGATCTTCAACAAGGTTTTGGTAAAGAAAAGAGTTATCAAGGAACGAGGATTTGTCAATCGAGGATTAGAGAATTCCACTACGAAGATAGAAGAAATGATCGCGCAGCGGCACTGGGAGGTATTTTGTTACACTACGTCCACTGTTGTTATTCCAGTTGTGAAAGAGTTCTACTCTAACTTACATGCGATCAACAATGGGAATGTCTACGTCCGAGGAAGATGGGTGACGTTTACTCCATCAAGAGTAAATGAATTATTCTCTATAGAAAACACCTCCGTATGTCACTATTCAAATTTTGTGCCTTCTCGATATAATATGAATGAGATATTTCGATATCTGACTGATGAACCAGAAGATTGGGAAATGCGTGAAGACGGGTATGTTAGTTTCTCTGCATCACTTTTGAATCCTGTCTCAAAGCACTGACACTTTTTCATCTCATCTAAATTGTTACCTACTATGAGGATAAACAAGGTTTCGATGGAATGCGCTATATTGAATTATTGTATTCAAATTGGATTGCCTATTGATGTTGGATCAATAATTGTTAAGTCTGCATTGGGTTTAATTGTGCATGGGTCAGTTCACGGACTAGGACACCCATCTACTATTTTTGCATTATGCGATCG
This sequence comes from Papilionanthe hookeriana x Papilionanthe teres, assembly GCA_022702705.1. NCBI lineage: Eukaryota > Viridiplantae > Streptophyta > Magnoliopsida > Asparagales > Orchidaceae > Papilionanthe > Papilionanthe hookeriana x Papilionanthe teres. The sequence goes on along the minus strand of JAKZJZ010001543.1, from coordinate 18,687 downwards.
AGTACCGTGTTTCTTATGAAGCTTGGGAAAAGGTTCTCGTTACCTTGTAAGCCTCTTGATCCTACAGATATGTTCCCTACTTTGGACAATAATGAAGACATTACATTTATCTCTGATAGAGCTTCACAGAATAATCCTATAGCAAGGCCTATTTTAGATAAAACGGAGTTACTTATGAAGAAAATTAAAGGAATGGAGAAAGAACTGCAAAATGTGAGAGATTTAATCGACAATATATCTGATTTATTTGATCACATTGACTGGAGGATGAAGGAACACTTTGATCATTCTGGACACCTAGAGCTCGCTTTCTTCATTTACGAGACAAAAGGGTTGGATCATTGAAGAATCTGCTTTGGAGTTTCCTTCAAGGCCTTTCTATAACTTATTTGTGCATCATCGTCATATCGGAAATATCGGAGAAGATGAAGATTCGACCTTGAAGAGTAGTAGTAAAGATTTCCATAGTATGTTTGTATTTATGTTATTTGATTTGATTTAGATTTTATTATGTGTGGAGTGATGATTTGAATATCTCAAACTTAATTGAGATATGCGTCATAGTTTTGTATCGGCATTTAGTGTGTCGTGGATTGGTTTGCGATCTTGATTAGTAGTAAGGATTGAGAGTTTGAAGTTTGATTATAGAGTTTAAAATTATGTTAGTTTGTACATCTCATGGATTTCAATATTAAAGTTAATTTGTTGTGTTGTGTGAATTTGTTTGTGTATAAGTAGCTAATCTTCATATTAAATTAATAAATGATGTGATCGGAAATATAATATAAGGCAAATCAAGGATGAAAATGAGTGACGAATTTCGAAAATTTAAAATTTTTGGAATCTCGCCGACGGAGAGAAAAATCCGCCGACGGCGAAAAATCCGTCGACAACGAGATCGATCTGGCGACGGCGAAAAATTTCTCGCCGACAGCGGATTTTTCCCGAGAGTTTTTGGTTCGAAAAATATTAGCTCGCCGACGGCGAGAAAATCTCGCTCGACGGCGAGGTCGGGAAAAACATATATTTGACCGGTCAAAAACACTATTCATCATCCCCAACCTCTCATTTTCGCAAAAAACCGACCTAGGGCTTGAGAGATCTTGGATTTGAAGCGATTTCAGCACTTTTTGACACCGGATTTCATCTTCCCTTGGTAAGAGCTTCACTCCTATGCAAAAATTTTTGATTTTCACCATATATTTTCACCACATTGCAAATTTTGGGAAAAATTAAAATGTGGAAGAAATATTCGGTGGAAATCCATGGAATTTGATTTAAATTGCTTATAAATGTTGTAGGAAGCCTTCTTAGTATTATTGTTAAGTTTAGTGAAAATTTTCACGATTTTCACGGATCGATCGTATGGCTCCACGACAAAAACGTCGAGTAGAATTCGATGAAGACCGATTCATCAATGCACGAGCACGAAGCTAAATATTTTGAAAACATATAAGGAAGAAAGTGCATTGCGGATCGGGTTTTCAAAAATCCGGGAGGAGAAGTAGAGCGGATTATTAAGGAGCGAGGTTGGGAGAATTTACGTTACGTTCGATATAGAGCAGCTGTAGAAGTGGCTAAAGAATTTTATGCCAATTTGACTACCGCTGAAGATGCACCAGTAAAGGTACGAGGGTTTTTTGTAGATTTCAATGCTGCAAGAATTAACGCGTTCTATGAAGTTCATGACTCGCACTTTAGCGAGTATGAAACTTTTGGAACGATGGAAGGACCACTGGAGGAAGTCATTAGCTTTCTCACTGATGGAACCGGAGTTTGGAAAATTAAGCGACGGGAAAGAGTGAATTTTCCTCTTTCTAAATTAAATGCGATCTCAAAGCTCGGCATTACTTTACTTGTTCTACTCGTTACCCACATATCACCACGGTGAGGTAACACGAGATAAGCAATTCGAATTTCGTATTCGGAAAAACGAAGCATCGACATTGGGAGAGTTATTTATCAAAATATCTCGGCCACTCCTCGAAATGAGAGTGGAGCCTGGATTGGGACACCACTGGATTAATTTTTGCACTGCGCCAACTCTCGCGGAGTTGAGGCTAGAGATGATGAAGAATCGGTGGAACCTATGAAACCACTCACAATCGCCAATATCAAGAAGTATGAATCTCATGAAGGGTGGAGATCAGGGAGTGAGAAGTTATTTCACTCGGTCGAGTAGAGATATACCCTCTACTAGCTATGAACCTCCGAGCCTACCACCCCTACCCTACAAGATCTGATGAATGAATTAACCCTGCATAGGAGGAGTTTTGAGCAGTTTGGAGAGACCATGGGGAGAAGATTTGATCATTTTGATCAAAGGATTGATAATCTGGAGAGGAGACATGATTATGATAGTGAGTACCTCCAGCGACATTCGGAATACGAAATTGCATACTATGAAGCTGAACGCCGTTATAGAAGTGGAGATTTAGATGTCTTTCCAGATTGCCCCATGTATACTCGGTATCATCCTCGCTCGATCTTCTCGGCCTACGGATCGAGGAGGGGATGATAATATAGTTTGGGACTTTGATGCATGAAGATTAGGACTTTATTTGTTTTGTTTGTTGCATGTTAAATTAATTTTGAGGACTTTATATGTTTGTAATATTCGGTACTTTATTTTTTGAGACATTGGATGTTAGTTAGATTAATTTGCTTGAATTGTGATAATAGTTTTGTTTTTATTTTTGTGTTAGTTAATTACATTTGTTTTTATGTTAATTAGGATGTTAGTTTTCTTTAGTATGTTTTTATTTTATTTTGTATTGTTTTAAGTTTTTAAAATTGTTAATATGTTAGTTAAATTGTTTTAATATGTTAGTAATTCATATGTGTAGTGTAGAGTTATTTTAATTGTTGTGTTTAATACTTATCTTAGATTTTATCCCTGTATTTTCTTTAAATTGTTATATATATGGAAAATACTAACAGTACAGGTTCAATGAAAAATGAAAAAGCCTGCAAAAATTTCAAAAGAAAAAAAGAAATACCTAAACTTCAAAGGTATGATTTATTTACTTTCCTTCTTATTCATTATTTAGAGTAGATATAAAAATTTAAGTTTGGGGGGGAGAGTAAAATACAAATTTAGTTATTAACTTGTTCTCAATTTCTATTTTCAAATTATTATAAAATGATTTTTATAGCAAATTTTTCAATTTAATTTAATATGAATTATTTTATTTAATTATTATAAAAGGTTAAATGAAATATTTCTAGTGCTTTAATTAATTAAATAGAATAAAATATTTGGTTAAAAGGAATAAGAATATAGTAAACTATTTTTAGTAATGGAAAACTATATTCTAAAATTAAAATTCTTAAGTATTCAAGTGAAAAAGAAAAGATTGAAAATCAATGAAGTAAAAACTATGAAGTATATATAAGCTAAGAAATATTTCTAAGTTTCAAATTTAGGAAGATGAAAATGAAGTTCAAAATTATTAACAGGCTCTCCAGATACAGTAATCCTCATTAGAAAAAAAAAGAAAAAGAAAAAGAAAAAGAAAAATGAGGAGAAGCTTGAGGAGATACCTTATTAAAAATTGGCTTCATTTGAATTAACCTAAAGGGAAAAACTTAGATATTTCCAAACTTATGTTTATGGATTAGAATTTTACCTAATAGTGTTTTCTTGAATTTCTTATCATATGAATATCTTAAGTAGTTATTCTTTTAAATATAGTCATTCTCGAAATGAATAGTAAACTAGAAATCTTAGACACGATAACTAAATAATTTATTTCTATAAGATTAATTAAATTACATGAATTACTTTTATTTAACTTTATTATGATATTAATTAATCTAATTCATAGTTATTTAAGTTGAAAAATATTATTATAGAACTCATTATTTTTATGTAGTACTAAAATTACTTGAGGACAAGTAATAAGTAAGTTTGGGGGATTTTGATCACTGAAAATTTTATTAAGAAATTCATACCTATTTTTGATGAAATTGCACTTTAAAGAAAGGTATTTTCTTTATTTTGTTGCGGGAATGGAGAATTTAGGTGATAAAAGTAAAAATCATAAAAAGGAGCGGATTTGGAGCAAAAAGGAAGAAAATAATGCAATTTGTGCTAAGTCGCCGACGACGAGATCGAGCACCGCCGACGGCGAGGTTACGAGAAAAAAATTACGAAGGATTTATAGCTGTCTCGGCGATAGCGAGCCCGAGCCCGCCGACGGCGAGATAGCGCGGTTTGAAGATCTTCTTGAAGCCTCGCCGACAGGCGAGGTAGTTCGTCGCCGACGGCGAGATAGTTCGAATATGGCACAGATACATTGAACCTGGACACTTTTTGAAGAGATGCTTACACACCTCTTGGTCCTTTGCTCACCTCTATATATAGAAGCCGAAATTCAGCTTCTAAGTGTTGTTATTTTTGTGTTCTAAGTGTTAATTAGTGTATTAGTGTGTGTGTTATTTTGTTAATTGGTGCAGTTTTTTAGTGAGTCTTTAGTGAGTTAGTGAGTTAGTGAGTTTTTAGTGAGTCTTCTGTGTCTTGGAAGGAAGAGTCGAAAGGAACTACTAGAGTACGCTTAGGGATAAATTGAGATAAGTATTTGTATTTATTGTTTTTAACTTTAAATGAAATCCATGCTTAGTTTAGTCGACATGCATTACGAGTAGTTTATTAGTCTTTCTCCCCGTTATGAAATTAAGTGACTTGATGAACTAAAAATAGAAGTATTTATATATATATTAATAAATTGTGATAATTTTTACTTAAAACTTAATTTACTTTCAAGCTGGCCATTTGATTTGTTAAAATATGTTGATTATCAACTATAGTAAAAATTACATCCGATATTCGGGAATTCAAAAGCCTTGGAAGGAGGGTGCAAATAAATAGGGAAATAATATCACTTGGGCGTAGAATTGAGCATTTTAGTGTGACGGACTAAAATATTCAATTCGGTCCTATTGTTTGAAGTCGAAGTGTAGATGTTAGCCCTCGGGCGAGGGAACGTGGGAGCTGCGAAGTGGCGGTCGGTATCCTCCCGAGCTAGTCGGAGATTCGGTAATCAAACATAGGATTAGTCGATATTCTTTACACACGGACCGAAGGGTAAAGAATAGGAATGCTCCTATTTGTCACAATACCTTAAAGTTATCTATTTAAATTCATCAACCACTTAAATTTCTAAACAAGGGAAAGATACTTTTTCTGAATAGTTAAGACTTATTTAGCAATTAGTTTAATTTCATGCACTTTCAATTCATATTAATTTTCTACTTAGTTAATTTACCTAATTGAAATACTTAGTTTACTTTATTGCGCTTAAATTCAGAATTCCAAATTTTCGTATACTATTATTATTATTATTATTATTATTATTATTATTATTTTAAAATTAGTTGTTATTTAATTTTCTCTTTCCACGTGGGATCGATAACGAGGACTCCACTAGAGCCACTGTATTACTTGATACGATACATATACTTGCGTAGCATCCACAACATAAACAATTACAATTCTATACATATAATATAGCGGGGTCAAGTTTTTGGCGTCGTTACAATTAAATTAAAAATATCATAATATAAAATTTTGGGTCATATACTATGAATTAAATTTAAATAATATTATAGTAAAGTTGAATAGAAATATTTCTAAGTAATTAAATTAACTTTATAGATATAAGATTATCTAGTTATCGAGTCTAAGATTTCTAGTTTTCTATTTATTTCAGGAATGACTATATTTAAAAGAGTAAATTAGTTAAGATATTTAGATGATAGGAAGTTCGAGAAAACACTATTTAGTAAAATACTTAATACTATATATATAAGTTTAGAAATATAATTAAGTTCTACCTTTTAGGTTGAATCCATTGAAGCTAATTTTTGACAAAACATCTCCTCAAGCTTCTCCTCACTTATATTTTTCTTTTTCTTTTCTCTCTCTCTTCCTTTTTTTCTTTCTTCTTTTTGAATTGATTTTCAATCTTTCTTCTTTTTTTTCTTTTCTTTTTCGAGTGTGGATTCTTGTCTCTGGATAGCACTGTTAATAATTTTGAACTTGACTTTTTCTTTCTAAATTTGAAACTTAAAATATTTCTTTGCTTATATGTATTTCATAGCTTTTACTTTATTAAGTTTCAATCTCTTCTTTTTCATCTAAATACTCAAGAATTTCAATTTTAGAATATAGTTTCCTTTACTTTAAAAAGTTTACTATATTCTTATTCCTTTTAACCAAATATCTTATTCTATTAATTAATTGAATTACTAAAAACATTTTATTTAACTTTCTATAATAATTAAATAAAGTAATTCATGTTTATTGAATTGAAAAATTACTATAGAAAATCATTTGATAATAATTTTTGAAAATAGAAATTGAGAACAATTTAATAATTAAATTTGTATTTTTATCTTCCCCCGAACTTAAATTTTTCTATCTATACTAAATAGTGAAAAGGGAAAGCATATAATAAAGTTCATCATACCTTTTGAGCTTTAGGTATTTATTTTCTTTGAAATTTTTGCGAGCTTTTTCATTACTTACGAACACTGTACTTATTAGTATTCTTCCACATATAGTATTTAAAAGAAAGTGCAGGGATGAAATTTTGAAATAAGTATAAAACATAACAAATGAAAACTTAATCTATTACTACACATACAATCAATTAACCTACTTTAAAACATATTAAAACAATCTAAACAATATTAAAAGTTCATAACTTATACAAAACTTAAATAACACATTAAAGAAAGACTAACATCCTATCTAAAAGAAAATTACAAACTAATTTAACACACATAAGAGGTCTAATATCACAGCATAAGCAAACATACCAACATCCATAGTTCACAGAAAGTACAGAATAATTAAACACAGAATAATAAAGTTTCCAAAATAACAACAAATCTAAACAAACTAAACAAAGACTCTAATTTTACTGCATCAAAATCCCAAACTATATCATCTCCACGATCTCCGAGCTAAGAAGGTGAGCAGGTGAGTGCTTGTGCATAGCGGGGGCACTCGGGAAAGACAACATCTAAATCACCACTCCTATATCGACGTTCGGCCTCATAGTATGCAATTTCATATTCGAATGTCGGCTGAAGATATTCGTTATCATAATTGTGTCTTCTTTCCAAACCTCCGATCCTTTGGTCTATATGCTCAAATATTCTTTCCATATTTTCTCCAAATTGTTCAAAACTCTTTCTACTCAAAGTCAGCTCATTCATCAGATCTTGAAGGGTAGGAGTGGTGTACTGAGGTGGATCATAACTAGTAGAGGGTATATCTCTACTTGAAGAAGGTACATAATCCCTTGTCCCAGATCTCCATCCTTCGTGGGATTCATATTTCTTTATATTAGCCTGAGTAAGGGGTTTCATAGGTTCAACCCATTCCTCATTATCTCTTGCCTCTACCCCGAGATAATTGGCGAGTGAATAGATAAGACCAGGATGTCCTAGTCCTCCTCCACTTTCATTTCTAGAGGTGGCTAATATATTCTTATAAAAGACACTTCCCACATTAATACTCTTTTGGTTTTGAATACAGAAATTCAGAACTGCTCTATCTCTTGTTACCTCACTATGGTGGTAGGTAGGTAACAAAGTAGAACAAATAAAATAGTGCCGGAGCTTTAGATGTTGCATTTAACATAGAAAGAGGAAGTTTACCCGTTCCGTTGCTTTATCTTCCGGACTCCATTCCCATCGGTGAGAAAGTCGATCATCTCTTCCGAGTGGTCCTTCCATAGTTCCAAAAGTTTCATACTCAGCTGGTGTATGTGTCTCGTACTTCATAATAAGCGTTTATTCTAGCGGCGTTGAATTCCATAAAAATCCTCTAACCTTAATCGGTGCATCTTGACTGTGTTAAATTTGCATAAAATTTCTTTACCACTTCTACAACAGCTCTGTTGGTCACGAAATAGAAATTTTCCCATCCTCGCTCCCTAATGATTCGCTCAACTTCTCCTCCTGGATTCTTGAAAACTCGATCTTGAATGCATTTTCTTGATTGGATATTGTGGAAATATCTTGATTGTGCCCTTGCATTCACAAAACGAGTTTAATCATAATCCAATCGTCGCTTTTGTCGTGGAGCCATTTTTCGATCTGTGAAATTTGCAAAAATTTTTAACTAAACTCCAAAATATTACTAAGAAGGCTTCCTACAACATCTAAAATCCATTAAAATCAATTTCCATGAAATTCTTCCAAGTATTTTCTCCACATTTTGAATTTTTTCAAAATTTCCCAATGTAGAAGAAATCCATGGTGAAAATCAAAAATTTTTGCATAGGAGTGAAGCTCTTACCAAGGGAAGATGAAATCCGGTGTCAAAAAGTGTTGAAATCGCCTCGAATCCAAGATCTCTCAAGCCCTAGGTCGGTTTTTTTCGAAGTTTTGAGGAAGGGGATGATGAATAGTGTCGGTTGGTGGTCGAATATAGGTCTTTTCGTGATCTCGCTGCGGCTCGGCGGAGCTAATTAATTTGATAAGACAAAAGTTTCGGGAAAAATCCGCCGTCGGCGAGCTCGTTCTCGGCTGTCGGCGGGTTTCTCGCTGTTGGCGAGATAATTCTCGCCGTCGACGAGATCCCAAAACTTTTAAATTTTTGAAATTCATCGATCATTTTCAACCTCGATTTGCCCTTAATAAATCTTCCAATCACTTAATTTAATAATAGTATGAAGATTAGATACTTCTACTCACAAAAAATTCACACAACACAAATAATATAACTTTATATATGAAATCCATGAGACTTACAAACTTCACGCTAACAACTTAACAACTTACTTAACTTAAATGTTCAAATCCATAATACTCAGCATCGCAATCCAAACCACAACACTCTAAATGCTTTGAGACATAACAATTACAAATAATCTCTTCAAATGCGAGATGATCGAATCGAAGTTCGACTCATAATAAAACCTAATCCAAATAAGCACACATATATACATAAATATATTGCATAAGATAGAAATCTTTTTTACTCCTCAGTGTCTGAACTATCATCTTCTCTGATATTCCAGATGCGACGCAGGTGAACAAATAAATTGTAGAAAGGCCTGAAAGGGAATTCTGCAGTAGATTCTTCATCAATCCATCCTTTCTTTCTCAGTAAATGAATAAAAGCTGGCCTCCGGATGTCCGACATGATCAAAGTGCTCCTTTATCCTCCGATCGATGTGATCAAACATATCGAAGATATTGTCGATGGAATTCATCACATTTTTCGACTCTTTCTCCAATCCTTTAATCTTCTTTAGAATGAAATTAGTTTTATCGGTAAGGGGCCTTGCTAAAGGATTGTTACGTGATGCTACTGTCGAAATAATGATAATCTCGTCATTGTTATCCAAAGTTGGAAACATATCCGTAGGATCGAGTGGTTTCCATGGTAAAAGTACCTTTTCCCAAGCCTCATAAGAAACTTGGTGCTGACTGCATAAAGCAAATATAGTCGATGGGTGTCTAAGTCCATGAACCGGCCCATGCACAATCAATCCCGATACGGACTTTACTATTATTGATCCAACATCGATAGGTAGTCCAATTTGAATACGGTAGTTTAATATAGCGCATTCCTTTGAAACTTTATTGACCCTCATAGTAGGTAATAATTTTGATGAGATAAAGAAATGCCGATTCTTCGAGATAGGGTTAAGAAGTGATGCGGAAAAGCCGACATACCCGTCTTCGCGTAACTCCCGATCATCGGGTTCGTCGGTCGGGTATCTATAGATCTTGTTCATATTGTATCTTGAAGGCACAAAGTTGGAATAATGACAGACATAAGTATTCTCTATAGAAAATAATTCATTTACCGTTGAAGGAGTAAATGTTACCTATCTTCCTCTGACGTAGACATTTCCATTGTTGATCACATGTAGATTAGAGTAAAACTCTTTAACTACTGGAATAACTACAGCGGGTGTCATATAACAAAATACCTCCCAATGCTCGGCTGTGCGATCATTTCTTCGATTTTTATGGTGGAATTCTCTACTCCTCTGTTGACAAATCCCTTTCTTTAATAAGTCTTTTCTTCATCAAGCCTTTGTTGAAGATACGCTGCGCCTCCGAACTGACGAATTTTCTTCGGTTAAAAACTTCGATTTTTGTGGTTTCTAAGAGTTTGGTGGCCATTTCGGATTGAAAGGATTGGTCTCTAGTCGTTTCTTAGGAAGAAAACAATGTAAAATTGGAATTAGGATAATTTCCTAAAAAGAAATGGCTTAGAACCGTCCAAAACCACACTAAAATTCTTAAGAAACCAAAATTTCAACTGTCTCGCCGTCAGCGGGAAGTTTCTCGCCGTCGGTGAGCTAGTTATAAAACTGAATTAAATCATGGCACACAATCTCGGCTGTCGACGGAGCTCGGGCTCGCTGTCGGCGAGATTCTTAAAAATCGCCCATTTTCGCTCTAATCCAAATATTTTACGATCTCATCATATAGGTTCGAATTTGTGATGATTCTAATTAAAAATTTGAGTAGTAAGATTTGTTTTAATAATATAGACTCACTAATTTGTAGATAATTAAAAATAAAAGACTATTATGGGTTGCCTCCCATAAAGCGCTTGGTTTAACGTCGTCAGCCCGACCTAATTTCAGTTAGTAATCAGGTTGACTAAGCATTAAAACCTCTTTAAAATTTGGTCTTCTTCCTTTGAAATATGGTTTTAATTTATGTCCGTTTACCTTAAATCTATGTCCCATTTTTGGATCTTCAATTTCTATAGTTCCATATGAAAATATTTGAGTTATGGTGAAAGGTCCTAACCATCGAGATTTCAATTTCCCAGGAAATAATTTCAATCTAGTATTATATAGTAGAACTTCTTGTCTTGGTTCAAAATTTCTCTGATTAATCTTCCGATCATGCCATAATTTCATCCTTTCTTTATAAATCCTATCGTTATCATATGATTCATTCCTTAATTCTTCTAATTCATTTAATTGCAACAATCTCTTCTCACCAGCTTCTTTCATATTATAATTAAGTTCTTTAATCTCCCAATATGCTTTATGTTCTAATTCAATTGGTAAGTGGCAAGTTTTTTCATATATAAGCCTATAAGGAGTCATTCCGATCGGAGTTTTATAAGCGATCCTGTATGCCCATAATGCGAGTATCTAGTCTTATAGACCAATCCAATCTATTAGGGTTTACGAGACTTTTCTAATATACGCTTAATCTCTCGATTAGAAACTTGGCTAATCCATTAGTTTGTGGATGATAAGCGATTGATATCTTATGCATAATATTATATTTTTCTACTAGTTTGTGAATATATTTGTTTCTAAAATAAGTTCCTCCGTCAGTGATAATCACTCTCGGCATTCCAAATCTAGTAAAAATATTTTTCATTAAAAATTTTGAAACACTTTTAGCATCGCACCTAGGTAAAGCTTGTGCTTCGATCCATTTTGAAACATAATCAATAGCTACTAATATATATGAGTTTCCAAATGAAGGAATAAAAGGTCCCATAAAATCTAATCCCCAAACATAAAAATTTCAACTTCTAATATAAAATTCAGAGGCATTTCATTTCTTCTTGATATGTTTCCTACTCTTTGGCATTTATCGCAGGTTTTTATATATCTATATACATCTCTAAATAGAGTAGGCCAGTAGAATCCTGATTGTAGAATTTTATATGCGGTTTTATACGTCTCAAAATGTCCTCCAAAATCGAGTCATGACATTTTTGAATGATTGGTTCAATTTTTTCATAAGGCACGCATCTTAATAATTAGATCCTTACATTGCTTATATAAGTATGGTTCATCCCAAAAGTATGTTTTAGTATCATGAATGAATTTTTCTGTTGTTGTAAAGTTAACATAGGTGGTAAAATATCACTTACAATATAATTTACTATATCATCATACCGAGGTAATTTCCGCTCATTTATATTATAAAGTTGTTCATCGGAAAAGCTGTCTAAAATTTCATTATCGGTATCAGATAATTCATGATTTTCTAATCTTGATAAATGATCCGAAATTTGATTATCGAGTTCCATTTTTGTTAATGATCTCAAAATCAAATTCTTGCATTAATAATATCCATTTAATTAATCTTGGTTTAGAATCTTTCTTTTGCATTAAATACTTTATAGCGAGTGATCGATATGTACTGATACATTTAGTTCCTATTAGATAATACCGAAATTTATTAAAAGCATATACAAGTTGCTAATAATTCTCTTTCGATAGCTTGTATAATTTATTTCAGCATCATTTAGAGTTTTACTAGCATAGTATATAACTTTGAAAATCTTATCATATCTTTGCCCGAAGCTGCTCTATAGCATAATCACTAGCATCACACATAAGCTCAAATGGTTTCTCCCGATTAGGTGAAACTATTATAGGTCTTGTAATTAATTTATCTTTTAATAATTCGAAAGCATTCAGGCATTCAGTTGTAAATTTAAATTTCTTGTCCTTTTTAAGAAGTTGACATAGAGGTTTAGTTATTTTTGAAAAATCTTTAATATAACGTCTGTAGAATCCGACATGTCCAAGAAAACTTCTTACCCCTTTCATCGTAGTTGGAGGTGGTAATTTAGCTATAACTTGAATTTTTGCAGGGTCTACTTCCATGCCCTTTTCCGAAATTTTATGCCTCTAATACAATGTCTTTGTAACCATAAATTGACATTTCTCCCGATTAAGAACTAAATTAGTTATCTCACATTCTTCAAATACTTTTTCAAGATGATTTAAGCATGTGTCAAATGTTGTTCCAAATACGGAGAAATCATCCATAAATACTTCTATTCCATTATCGATTAATTTACTAAATATAGACATCATACATCTACGGAATGTTGCGAGGTGCATTACATAATCCAAAAGGCATCCTTCGAAAAGCGAAAGTTCCATAAGGACTAGTAAATGTAGTTTTTCTTGATCCTCGGGAGCAATTTGTATTTGATGATAACCGGTATATCCATCTAAGAAACAAAAATATTTATGTCAGGCTAATCTATCTAACATACGAGTCCAGAAATGGTAAAGGGAAGTGATCTTTCCTGGTGGTTGTGTTTAATTTTCTATAATCGATACATATTCGCCATGCGGTAACTTGTCTTATAGGGATAAGATCATTATTTTCATTAGCTTTTACGGTCGCTCCTCCTTTCTTAGGTACACGGTGAATTGGGCTTACCGAAACACTATCAGAAATATGATATATAATATCATTATCTAACCATTTTAAAATTTCTTTCTTAACTACTTCTTTCATTATCAGGTTTAATCTCCTTTGAGGATCTGCTTTAGGCTTATGTTCATTATCTAAAATAATTTTGTGCATACAGATTGAAGGACTAATTCCTTTAATATCTGCTAAAGTCCAACAAAAATTTTTTTATATTTTTTTAAAGTATCTAAAAGTTTTTGTTCTTGAGATTCATTTAATTCGGATGAAATAATAAGCTGGTAGAGTTGAAGAATTACCTAAGTAAGCATATTTCAAATGATTAGGTAACATTTTTAACTCAAGTTCAGGAGGTTTAATAATCGATGGAACTATATTTTTTTCAGTGTTTTCTGTGTTATCCAAAAATTTAAATTTCTCTTGAATATAATCTAGTTCTTCATTTATATCGGCTTTTTCAATTAATTCAGTATTTTCTTTTTCTAATTTTTCTTCATAATATTCCTTAAAATGTTCTTTTTGTAAATGATCGAGTACTTCCATTCGAAAACACTCATCATCTTTTTCTAGTGCGGGATATTTCATTGATTTAGCAATATTAAAAGTTACTTTTTGGTCATTTACTCTCATAGTTAATTCTCCTTTACGAACATCGATCATAGCTTTCCCGGTGGCTAAAAATGGTCTTCCTAAAATGATAGGAATTTCTTTATCTTCTTCCATATCTAAGACGATAAAATCTACGGGGAAGATAAATTTATCCACTTTTACTAATACATCTTCAATAACTCCCTTAGGATATGTAACGAACGATCGACTAGCGAAGAGTTGCTTGAAGTAGGTGAAATTTCTCTCAATCCTAATCTCTTAAAAATTGATAGAGGCATTAGATTGATGCTTGCTCCTAAGTCGCACAAAGCTTTTCCATAGAATTTTTCTCCAATAGCGCGGGGTATAGTGAAACTACCGGGATCTTTTAATTTTTCAGGAAGTTTTTTCTGAATAATAGCACTACACTCTTCACTAAGTGCGACCATTTTATTATCGGTAAATTTTCTTTTTTTATTTAGAATATCTTTCATGAATTTTACATAATTTGGCATATGTTCTAAAGCTTCTACAAAAGGAATATTTATTGTTAATTTCTTCGAATTTCAAGGAATTTAGTGACTTGTTTATCTTTTTTATGTTGAATTAGTCGTTGAGGAAATGGTGGTGGAGGTTTTTCAACGAAATTTTCATTGGTATTAAAGGATTTTCTAAGTTTGGATCTTGTTGATTCTTTTCCTTTTCAATTTCCACTTCCTCTTTTTGACTTTCGAGTTCTTTTGTAATTTGAGGTTCTAATTCTTTTCCACTTCGTAATTGTATTGCTTTAATTTGTTCATTTCCTTTGTCTTTGGGATTTATTTCCACATTACTAGGAAATGTTCCAGGTATTCTATTATTAAGTGCGGTAGCTATATGTACAGAGTTGAGTTTCGATATTTTTAATAGCGTGTTCCTTGATTTTGTAATTGGTTACCTTGTATTTGTAATTGATTTCCTTGATTTTGTAAATGTTGACCCATATTTAATATTAATTCTTCTATTGATAATTTCTTATCTTTAAATTGTGGGTTATTATTATTAAATCCAGGTGGATAATTAGGTTTATAATTAGAATTTTCTTGATTAGAAGGAATTCTTAATGGTTGTGTTATGTTATTCATCCACGGTTGATTAGTTGTGTTATTATTCCAATTAAAATTAGGATGATTTTTCCATCCGGGATTATAATAATTCGCATAAAGATTATTGGGTACAGTTATTAATTGCATTTATAGTTTCATATTGAGATTGGGATTATATAAGTTGTCCGAGATGAATTTTCTTCTAATATAGTTGGAGAGTAATTCATTCCAAAATGATCTAATTTTTTAGATACAACGGCGATTTGTGAAGCTAACATAGATATTGCATCATTTTCATGAATACTAGCTATCTTTTTCGAATTCATTCTATCGACGGGCCATTGAAAATTATTGGTTGCCATTTCTTCGATTAGTGCATAGGCTTCATCGAATGGTTTTGACATTAATGATCCTCCGACAGCGGCATCGATGATTGATCTTAAAGATCCTACTAATCCATTATAGAAAGTTTGAATAATTAACCAATACGGTAACACATGATGTGGGCATTTCCTAAGAAGTTCTTTAAATCTCTCCGAAGCTTCATATATTGATTCTCAATCAGTGACTAAAAGAAGTTATATCATTTCTAAGCTTAGCGAGTTTTAGATGGTGGAAAATATTTGGATAGAAATTTTTGTGATAACTCTCCCCAAGTTTTAATAGATCCGAGTCTCTAATGAATTTAACCACATTTTAGCCTTATCCTTAAAGAAAAAGGAAAAAGTCTAAATCTAATAGCATCGTTAGATACTCCTTCATATTTGAAAGTAGCACATAGTTCTAAAAAACTAGCAAGATGTAAATTAGGATCTTCAGTAGGTGAACCACTAAATTGATTGTTTTGTACCATTTGGATAATTGCAGGTTTAAGTTCAAATGAATTAGCAGCTACATCAGAGTTTTGAATAGTTAAATGAATTTCATCTAATGTAGGGTTGGCATAATCTCTTAATGGTCTCTGTTGATTGATATTTTCATTTTCAGGAATATTTGCCATTTGTTTTAAATTTATAATTTCTCTTTTTTGTTTTCTAATTCTTTTAATTGTACGCTCTAATTCTGAATCGTAAGGTATTAAATTTTCGTTTCCAAATTTTTGCATACAATTTTATAAAATAAATTTTAAAATAGTCCGTTACTCTAGTAAATAATTTCTTTACTTCCCCGGCAACGGCGCCAAAAACTTGACCCACTTTTTATATGTTTGCAAATTATGTTAATAGCAACGACACCAAAAACTTGATCCCGCTTTAATATATATATTTGATTTTATGATGGAATGTTTTAATGTGGATTCTACGCAAGTATACGTATCGTATCAAGTAATACAGGGCTCTAGTGGAGTCCTGGTTATCGATCCCACAGGGAAGTTTTTAACAGATTTGTATCAGCTAAAATTTAAAGGAATTACTTACTAATATAGTAAACGGAAATTTAAAGTAACTAAAGCAACTAAAGTAAACTAATGCTTGAAATAAAGTTGATTTAAATAATTCAGAAAAAGTATCCTTCTCCTTGTTTTTAGAAAATTAAGTGAATGATGAATCTAATTAGAATTTTTGAATTGTATTGTGACAAATAGGAGCATTCCTATTCTTTACCCTTTGGTCAGAGTGCGAAAGAACATTGACTAATCCTATGTTTGATTGCGAATCTGCGGCTAAGTCGGGAGGATGCTTGTTGCCACTTGAGCTCCAGCGTTCCCCTCACTGAGGGCTAACATCTACACTTCAGCTCTCGAACAATAGGACCAAATTGAATATTTTAGTCTGTCGCACTAAAATGTCCGATTCTACGTCCGATAAATAATATTTCCTTATTTATTTGCACCCTCCTTCCAAGGCTTTTGACTTCACTGAATATTGGATGTAATTTTTACTGTAGTTGATAATTCAACATATTTTAACAAAAAAAATTGGCCAGATTGAAAGTAAATTAAGTTTTAAGTAAAAATTATCACAACTTATTTTAATATATTAGGTACTTCTATTTAATTTCATCATTTCGCATAATTTTCATAAACAAGGAGAAAGACTAAGAAAACTACTCAGAATGCATGGGAATAAAACAAAGCATGGATTTCATTTAAAGTTAACAACAATAAACAAAGGTACTTATCTTAATTTCCTCCCCAAGCAGACTCCTTGAAGTTCCTTTGACTTTTCCTTCTAGTACAACACACTTCTAACTCACTAATTATACTCTAAAACTCTTAAATTAGCACTCGAAACACAAATAGACTCTCTAAATAGACAAGCGAAGACTCAAGAAACACACCGATGACACACACTAGACACACACAGACATGAGAGTTCGGCCTCTATTTATAGAGGTAGGCAAAGGTTCAAGGGGTACTTAAGCACCTCTTCGAAAAGCGTCAGGGTTCGATGTATTTTGCATTTTGAGCTGTCTCGCCGTCGGCGGCGACCTCGCCGTCGGTGGTCTAGAAGGTCTTCAAACCGCGCGATCTCGCCGTCGGCGGGCTCGGGCTCGTTGTCGGCGAGGTAGTTGTAATTCCTTCAGAAGTTCTCCTCATGATCTCGCCGTCGGCGGCCTCGATCTCGCCGTCGGCGACTTAGTTCATTTTGCATGAATTTCTTCCTTTTTGATCCAAATTCGCTCCATTTCATGCTTTTTGCTTCCATCACTTATAAATCTTCGTTCCACGATAAAATAAAGAAAATACCTTTCTTTAAAGTGCAATTTCATCAAAAACAAATACGAATTTCTTAATATATTTTTTTGTGATCACTCGGGCTCATCCACCTTCCTCAATAGTGCATCCATGGTCTTATTCTCCGGTCCAGAGTGACACCAGATCTCAAAATTATATCAAGTAATTTGATAGCCACCTCTGATTCTCCTAAGTCACCATCCTCTGCACCAACAAATATTTCAAGTTCCTTTGATCCGTCTTGACTATATAGTATCCCACAACATATAAGGAATCCACTTCTTAATGGATAAGATAATAACCCTCAACTCCTTGCTCATGATCCTTGCCACTATAATTGAGCACTTTGAATGAAATAGGCAATATGTTGCTGAGTCTCTGTAAATCTTGATCCCATTCCATATCTTTATGTGTACGTATCTACCGCAAATGCCCTACTTGAAATGCGGGCGTGCCTAATAATAACAAGCTGATCGTGACCCTCTTCAGCTGTTGAAGTCCTATGTCGTTACCTCCCCCTACTTAGAACCATCTTTTTTCATCTGCTCCATCAACGACGATGCAATTGAGCCATACTTTTTCATGGATTTTCAGTAGTACTCGATAATACCTGAGAATCCTCTCATACTCCTTCAAGCTCCTAGGCTACCCATCATAGCCTCGATCTTGGACTAGAACACTATGTGCCGTTGCTACGGTCACCACATGTCCTAGGTATTGCACATGTGATTGCGGAAATGAGCATTTCTTCGAGGTTGGCACACAACAAACGCTCTCTCGAAGTCTCATGTATTATCCTCGAAGTGTCTCGTATGCTTTGCCTCTGTATGATTGTAGATCATGATGTCATGAAAAATTCATAACAAACTTCTTGAGACAAGGCTAAAACACTCTATTCATGAGAGTCGAAATGTGATTGGAGCATTGGTAAGGCCGAATGACATCACCAAAAACTCATAATGTCCTTCATCATTAATCATGGTCGATTCCTTTGAAGGAAAATCAAAGAATCACAACTGCAGGAATAAAATAAGAATTTAGCAAGAAGGATAAGGTTGGAAGTGGAAACCTCAACCTTAGAGTGGAAACCCGTCCTTAGAGAATAATAAAAAAGATTGTATGTAGAAATCCTAACCTTAAATAATAAGAATCATG
>JAKZJZ010001542.1:0-26993 GCA_022702705.1 Papilionanthe hookeriana x Papilionanthe teres | reverse complement strand
ATCCTCAATTTTTGACCCCCGGGACCCTACACCCACTTAGCCTACCCAAAACCCTTGAAATTACCCAAATTTCTCAAAAATTTCCAAATTACCCAAAATTCTCCAAAATTAATCCCAAACATTTCCACATCACTTAAACTGATCATCCATACCCAAAAATACCAAAAATTCCAAGAAAACCTCCCAATACCCTCCAAATACCCAAAATACCCCTCTTGGCCTAAAAAATCCAAAAATTCAGAAAATTCCCAGAAAATTCCAGAAAATCCCAAATATTCCCAATTCCATTTTTTCCAATTACACCATGGGCCAATTTTGTCAATTTACCCTACTTTTGTCAAAACCCCCAATTTGACCCATTTTAACCCTAAGTGAACCCAATGTCAAACCAAACCTATCCAATTGACCCAAATTCTGGTCCAATTCAATTCTAAACTTCAATTCAACATTCCCAACACCAATCTAGACCAAATCCAAGTCCAATTTGATTGACATTTGGATCCAATTTCACTTTTGGCCTTAAAGCCCAATTTGGACCCATGACCCAAACCTAACCCAAAGTCACCCAATTCAACTCCAATTAACCCCAAATATTTTCTAAATATTCCTTAACATTCCCACAAACAAAAGACTAACATGATTTGCCCAAATTTAGACCCAAACCCCACTCCAATTCAACCCAAGGCTAAAGGACCCATTTTTTGACCTAAACCCAAACCTAACCCAAATGAGCCCAAACCCCAAAATCAAAGCCCAACCAAAGCCAAAACCTCTTTGAAACACCCCCATAAACATTTCTCAACATTGATTTTACATCAATTTCAACTCTAGCCCAACATTAGCCCAACTTGGCCCACCTGGACCTACATAGGCCCACTTACCAAATAAACCCAAATTCAAACCAATTCAACTCCAAATCACATCAAATTGATTCCAAGCCCTTCATAGAACATCCCTAAACCAATTATGACATTTATTTGACAAAGTTCTTCAAAAAATTTTATCCAAATGCCCATCCTAAAATCAAAAGCCCATTTCCCTTAAACTTTCCTAAAAGCCCACTTCACCACATCCAAAGGCCCAAAATCTACCTTAAAGCCCACATGACATCTCCATTTGTCATCCACTTAATTAAATCCATTACCTAAGTCCTAAATTCACCATCAAATTATTCCAAATCAAGTTTCATACAAATTTCCATCAAATTACCAAAAATTCTTAAAACCCATTTTCATGAAATTGACCAAACCTTTTCCCAAGCCAAAGGTGAGCCATGCAAGCCATGGACAAGCCACATGAAGCCATGGAAGTCTTGACATGTGATCAAGCCATTAATGGCAAAAGGAGGGGCCCCTTTCCTAATCCTCCTTAACCCCTTTTTTACCTTAAGCATGTCACACACTAAACCATGCTTAGCCACCTCATCATGGATGGAGACCACACCACTCTCCCTTGGCTGACCCAACCGATCCTCTCGAGCCCAAAATCAGGCCATGGGGAGGTGCACCCAACCCAAACCAATGGGTTGACCAAATTAAGGCCAAAATGACCCCTCTCCATTCCATTTTAATTCAAACACTTTACACATGTCCAAGCCCGATTGACTTCACCATTGCCAAGCCCCGACCTCCCTGGTCAAGAAGGTGACCCATGCCTGCCGGCCGGCCGCTCGGATCGCCGGAAAACACCACACCCCAGAGCATCATGTGAGCCCAAGCTTGGAATTCTCACCTGCTGAGTTGCCCCATGCCCGATAGCCACCATGGCTGTTCTTCTCCTCACCGAGCGGCTGATCCCATGCCTCGGCTCCCCACGGGAGGCCCTCCACCCTCTCCTATTTAAACTCCACCCCTCTCGGCCATGGGAGGAGCCGAGCACAAACCTTGCCGAAACTCGCCAAAATTGTTCTAGACCCTTCTCCACCCTTAGAGCGGTTGATCCCAGGTGTCAATTTGCCCTAATTCCCATTGACAAAATCCAATTTCCCAACTGAAATTCCACCCAAAACCAGGACACTTCTCCACAGTGAGCCAATTCCCAAATTGATTGGTTCTACACCTTCACCAGACCAAGGGAAGGTGTCCACAAGCAAAAGCCCCATCTCCAGGCCACCCAGTTGCTCCGGCCTCCAAGCTTTGTGATCGGGCTTGGTCGAAATCACATCCGGACAATTCACCGAGACCAGGAGACTTCATGCGGAGCTTGCTTGGGATCCAATCGAAGGTGCAAAACTCTCGGATTGAAGCCACACTTCTCCGAGCAAAGGTATGAGCTAATTCTTTATCCCGAGCTTCGGAGATTCTCCATTTCAAATGCCTTAATTTCAATGCATGTTAACCGTATAGATGTGTTCGTCTCTTCAAGACGAATCCATAGAGCATAAGAACATGAAAATTCATTGAGTATCGAGTGAGATCTTAGGGATTTAGTGTGGACGGCTCTCGGGTGAGGACGCTCGGGGACGATGAACGGATGTCGTCCATTCAATACACGCGCGGACGAATGGCTCAGATGGCGTCGGACCAGGAGACGGTACGAGAACCGCGGGGCCCGGGCTGCTGACTCAGGTGGCGGCGTCGAATGGGAGCGCGACGCTTGTGCGTTCGGAGCTGCCGAGGTTGACGCGGCGCCGCGTGGATAAATAGAAAATTAGGGTATTTTTTGATTTATTTAATTCCCTAAACTTCAAAAATTCATATCTTTGTGTAGTAAAATCAGAAAAATAAAATAAAAATACCCTCTTGCTCAGTGAACGAGAGGAGAATAATGTGGAAAAGAAATCATTTAATTTCATCAAGTATTTTATTTTTTATAATTTATTTACTCTCTGCATACTTTTAATTCTCCATGCATGTATACAATTCACCATGGCATGAGACCATAGGGCTTTTGAAGCCTCCGAATTTGGGAACATTCCACGAATTTTCCAAAGTCGGAGGCCACCCTATAAAAAGTTATTGATTTTTCAAATTCATGTTGCTGTTTTGAGTATTTTAATTCCAATAAATAGCATGTTGTGAAATAAATTCTAGGAAAATTTGGTGATGTTCCTTATGACTAGAGAACCCTAGGAAAAATAGGTTTTGAGTTAGTTCATTTAAAACAACCCTAATTGGCTTAAACACCCAAAATAGGTCTCTAATTAATTAGAGTTAACCATGCATCAAATTGACTTAAAATCAATTCTCCACTGACCTTTAGGATCAGAGGAATCCACCATAAAAGTTTGAGGTCAATTGGACTTGGTTAGTCCCACTAATTGGGTTGATTAAGCCACTTAGTCATTTTAAACTTTAAAAATTCATAACTTTTAAAATACCTTTCAAAAATTCACCAAATTGGTTTTGGAGCCTCTCTGATATCAGGGGAACCTAAGAAAATTAAAATTTCAATTTTCTAAAAAAGTTGATTTTTAACAATATTTTAATATTTTTAATAATTAAAAAATAATAAAAATCACAAAAATAATAAAATTCACCAAAATGTCACATTTTGAATTTTAATCACTTAGGAACAAACCCCACATTTTTCTTAGGTCTATTTAGTGAGATATTAAATTTTAAAGCTTTAAGGTAATTTTAAAATTAAAAAAATGTATTTTCTAGCATTTTCACTAAAATAATTATAATAAATCATAGAAAAATCAGAAAATTGCAAAATTTGCTTCTCTCATTTCCTTGATATTAGAGAGATTTTTGAAAAATATAAAATTCATTTTTCAACATTTATTTTATTTTTAAATTAATTAACACTCCAAAACTTAAAATAATTATAATAAAAATAATATAATTCAAAAAATCACCAAAATTGGTCCAAGTGGTCCTCTGGTCATTAGGAATGTCCCCTAATTTTCTTAAGGACAGAAACTTTCCCTTGGTCATGTTATTAAATTTTCCTTGAAAATCTCTATTTTCTACCAAAAATAATTATATAAATAAATTAAATATAGAAAAATCACATTTTCTCCTCTCATGTCTTTATTGACATATGAGTGAAGTCACATAAAAATTTCAAGTTCATTTGAGTTCAATTTAGTGAGTTATGAAATTATTAAGCTTAAAGGGTAAAGTGGTAATTAAATTTTTAACCCTTAATTAAAACTTTAGGTTTAATAAAAAATTAACAAGTAAAATATTTGATCCTAATCTGATTTGGATGATTGAAATTCAAATAATTAAAGGGTAGAAACCCATTAAACAATTTTAAAATGATTAAACTTTAATTAAATAATTGATTAAATTTGGAAGAATAATAAAATTGGAATTATTAAAATAGGGATATTATTAGGAAGAGATTTATTCTTTAATTTAAAAATCCCTAAATTAATTATCTCATTAATATTCAATTCTTAATTAAAATGATAACTCAAATTTAAAATATTAAAAGACATAATCATTAAACTAAATTTAAATTATTAAACTCTTTTAAAAAATTTCAATTAAAATTAAATAAAATTAAATTAAAATTAAATTAAATTAAATTAAATTAAATTAAGATTAAAAAGTTAAATTAAATTAAATCAAATTAAATTAAACTAATTAAATTAAATTAAATTAAATTAAGCAAATTAAATCAAATTAAATTAAATCAAATTAAATTAAATTAAATTAAATTAAATTAAATTAAATTAAATTAAATTAAATTAAACTAAATTAAATTAAATTAAATTAAATCAAATTAAATTAAATTAAATTAAATTAAATCAAATTAAATTAAATTAAATAATTAAATTAAATTAAATTAAATTAAATTAAATCAAATTAAATCAAATCAAATTAATTAAACATCAAATCAAATTAAATTGAACTATATTGAATTAAATTAAATTAAAACTCAATTAAATTAAATTAAATTAAAATTAAATTAAATTAAATATAACATCACCTAAGACATAAAGAATTCAAAATAAATCTAAAATAACTTGAACACTATTCCAAATTTAAACTCATTAATGGAAATTAAACTAAATCACAAACCATTTGAACACCAATTTACCCTCGAAAGCTTTAGTTATCATAACTCCTAAATAGGACATTAAATGAAATGTTACTTCACTTATAGGATATTCAAATGTCCTAGTTCACTGAGTAAGTTAACAAAACTTGAATTCTGGACGATTAATTCATTTATATAATCGAATTCATTTGGACTTAAAACAATTCTAGCAATATTGAAAAGATGTTTAAGATTTGTCTTAAGCACTTCCTCGATACGATAGAATGTTTATAAGAACAATTGAATTTAATTATTCTTTGATGAAGAAAATCGTCCTTAAACAAAAAAACACAAAGAACCTAGACGTCGTAGGAGATGACTAGTTATAGGATTAGGAATTTGGTAGAAAACCATAACCTTTCCCTTAGCTTTACCTAGGAACTTGCTTAAATATTCTAATTGTGTTTTAAGTGTAGCTTGGGATGACGGGAAGACCCTCCGGTACGCTTTTATTTTATTGCAATTTAGTTTCCTACAATTTACATTATTGCAATTTACTTTATTGTAAATGCACTTTACTTTTCTTGCATGATAAGACAATCGTTGCATGAAAACCCACACCTTTAGGATAGACCCTAAAACCGAAACTAAAACTAAATTAAAAGTCATTGCAAGATAAAATTCACCGCCACAACATTTCAAAATATAAAACAACTCAAAATTTAATCACAAACAGAACACAAAACTACAATTGCAACTAAATTAAAACGTCCTGTTGGATGATCGGGAATACCTCGGATGATGTAACCTACGTGTTGATAACGGGTTTTCCCACGGTCTAAATGAAAGTGTGGAACTCATTCAGTTGAGTTTAGCAAATTCATCTGGACTAAGTGAATCCGATAAAAATAATGATGCCGGAAGGATGGAACCGTGGGATCTTAACCGGTGTCGTTATAATCAACTTTAAGATTTGTTTTAATCAAAACACAAAAAACACTTGGAAAATTAAGACTTCTCTAAACCAAAACACTTTTCTCATCTCCTGATTTATGATTTCTAAAACTGAACCTCTGCAACAATAAGGAGCTCGGAGCATGGTGGGCAGCACGGCCATCGTCGTCAGCAAAACTTGAACCTACTTCAGCAAAACTTTCCTAGAATTAAATAACCATGCCATAAGATTTCGAGGAAGTTTGCCTAGTGCAACATAAATCCTCAACCTTTTGTTAGGCATTTGCTTTGCAAATTAAGCCCTAACCGGACTTAGGATTCCGAGGTAGTCGTCTAATACGACATAAACCCTCACATCTTCCAGGCTATTTGTATGATTCTATCATATAAGTATAAGTCCTAATTAATTAAAATTGACAAGATCAAAATATTTAAAAATATTAGGACTTTCTTAAATCTAAGCCAAACAATAGGATAGTCGGGAAATTACCGAAGTTCACTTCGAATCTGTGATTTCTCCTACTTTTCTTCCTTTGGATTCACAAAACAAAATGTTCCAAACTTGATCCATTCCCTATTGAAATTCAAAAATTCAATCCCTTGAAAACTTAAACTTTGAAATTCTTGAGAGCAGAATTATTGATTATTATCGAGAGTTTTCTTAGGTGATTCCCGTCACTTAAGATGTAATTAACTATAGGGGCTTGCCCTTATAGGGAATTTTAAAGAACCCGGGTAATATAAACCACTGTTTAATGTTTTCATATTAAACGGGGGAATTTTGTCGGCTTATAAAATTGGTTCGCGAGACCAAACGGATGTCACAAATCTTCTAGTTTATTTAATCGAGCCCCACCGTCGAGCGAGTGTGTTTATCCTTAGGGATAGATACACGGTTTGTGGTGCGGTGCTCGTTTATATAAACTATTTAGGACGTGAGATCGGTTTAATCTCATATCTTAAAACCTTCAAATTTAAAATTATTTTCAAAATCAAATACTACTTTTCAAATTATTTATTTTAATTAAATTAAAAATTCGCCGACAGATTTACGTTAGGCGACCCCTCTTCAAAATAAAACACAACCTAAAAATATGCCGACGGATTTACGGCGACTCACGTGAGGAAAATTCCTCTCTCCATTATAATCGAAATAATTCCGCTTTCAAAAATCGGTAGTGCATTCATGTCCTTAGTGGATCAAACTACCCTTCTTTCCGTTGGAATACTATGTTCATTTCTACCTTGAACAAGTATAGCCAACATTCTCTCGGATTTAGGAGCCATCTGTTTAGAC
This sequence comes from Papilionanthe hookeriana x Papilionanthe teres, assembly GCA_022702705.1. Lineage (NCBI taxonomy): Eukaryota > Viridiplantae > Streptophyta > Magnoliopsida > Asparagales > Orchidaceae > Papilionanthe > Papilionanthe hookeriana x Papilionanthe teres. The sequence goes on along the minus strand of JAKZJZ010001542.1, from coordinate 19,807 downwards.
ACCCCTAAACAGAGAGGTTCCGAGATCCTTTTACCTCATTTCGAGGTGGGGTGGACCCCGATAGGTGTTAGTTTAGGAATGATCCTTCGAGTCGAGAAGTCTTGCTTAAGACTCTCTTTTCCTTTCCAACTCCGAATCAGATTCCTTACCTTCTCTACACTTTTGAACATTCCGTTCTAAATAAACAAACCCTCTAATAAGTGATTCTTTTAACAAATGATTCTTTCTTATAAATACATGAACAAGAATGAGTTCGGACTCTTTTCAATTCCTTTCCTTTCGTCCTAAAGAAAAGAAGCATAACTTGGGACTGACAACCGGAATCTACCCTGCGAAATGGAAGCCCCGAAGCGATTTTCTCCTTCACCAACGAACTGGACTTCGCTGTCTATAAGGATGAGCTGCTCGACAATGGGATCATCCGATTCGGACAAGGATTTGAAAACATGAATGTCAAAGTCACTGACGTCTCGCTCTTTGCACTGACAAACAAGGTATCTGAAGCTGAGGAGCCACTGCTTGAGTTCAACCTTAGGTCGACCCAAGAGTTTCCTCCCCTGCAAAGGATCACGACTAGGAGGAGTACTGCCGTCCGCAGGAGGAGCGGCTCTTACTACCCCCACTCGGTCTAGCTTGTTTACGCACCTACCCCGACTTCGCCAAATCAAAGGGGAAAGAAATTCGGAACTATGGTAAACCCGTTACCGTGGAGGGTACGGATCTTCTGTAAGACCTTCTGTTTTCGAAATCGGGTCCAGTTCAAAGATTCCGTCACTGACGAAGACCCAAAGAAGAAACAGAAGTAGAAGGATCGCCAGAGAAGCCAGAGCTGCTGAAATTGCTTTCCTGGAGGAAATTCCAGAGCTGCCAAGATATACACCGCTACCAAAATATACACACGTTGCTCGACTACATACCACTTTTGGGAGGAAGCGGGTTCCATCCCCTCTCCGCCGCGAGAGGATGAGGAGAATGTTCGCAAGATTGCTTGCCACATTACCTCGGCCCGCATACTACAACGATAGCCACAAGAAAAGAACTAGAACTACGCCGTTTGCTCGACTGCAAACTTTGGTAGAAATGTTAGCAAGGAAGGAAAACTGCCCCGTATTGGAAATTCTACGAAGGATAGGGCGGGTGCCGGTCAAATCCCGTCTTGGACCCCGAGTAGAACCCGCCATCATGACAGAAAAGCCAAGTAAGAGAATGAAGGCTAGTCCGCCTGTCGTAGTCTCAGGATTATAGATTAGGGAGGATACCACCTTCCAGCATTTGGCCGACAGACCATCTGGTCCTAGACCTTCTGCCGCTAGAAGGATGGTGTGGTGTCCCACTCGCGGGCGATTGAGATTGAAACGACGGCCCGAAAAGAAAGTCTCGCCGGAGAGGTCGGAATCTGAAGAAAGTGCTACTGCGATAAAGGGGACTCGTGAAAAAGGGACCCGGCAGCTATCGCACGACAACCGCAAAGACACACAGAAAGCTTCGCTAGAAGATGCCATGGAAAAGTTGAGAACCGATATCCGACGGTTGGCAAAAGAAAGAGAAGAAAAGTTCGGAGATGAGATCTATTCATCGGAGTTCATGGACGACGAATATGCAGAAATCAACATGGTTGAGACACGAGCTTCATCGGCTTCGCAAGGTGCTCCTGCGGCCGCGAGAAGAGAGGTGCCGGAGCGATGAGGAAGACGGCTTCGGAAAAAGACGACACGATCGCTCGAATGGCGAAAAGGATGGAAGAGATAGCCGTAGCTCGGCCACTCTCCGGAGTCGAAGTACAACCGCATAGAGAGACACCCCCGAGAGGTCATTCACATTGTAGACGGAGGAAAGGAGATTACATCCGTCAATGGGGATGACCAGCTGAAAAGGATACAACACAAAGTATGATCCCCGAAAAGGATATCAAGAACTTGGTAGAACGGCGAGTGCGAGAAGCCTTAGCACAATCGAAGAACGGGACATCCATTCGGACGGGTAGACCTTACCCGGAAGAATTCGACGCTGTCCAATACCCGAAAGGCTTCGTACCACCTCCGTTCAAGACATTCGATGGAACCGAGAACCCCGACGGCATGTTGCACACTTTCGTGCCGGTTGTTGCAATGCGGCGGGAGCGATGCGCTACTCTTCCGACGGTTCGTCGGCGATCCGTCGGGAATCGCCTTCGGCCGGTATGCGGAATTACCCGATGGCTCGGTGAAGACATTCTCGGAGCTAGAGAGCCTCTTCATCAAGCGATTTGCGGAGCTCGGCACCACATCACTATAGGTGATTTAGTGGTAGAGAAACAAAGGCCGAATGAAACTTTGGTGGATTACATACTTCGATGGAGAAACTTAAGCATGAAGTGTGAACCACAACTGCAAGAACAACATGCAGTCGGCATCTTGCTTAAAAGCATTCACGGCCCGATAACACTTCTCCTCAAAGGATTCACTATTAAGACTTTTGAGAAGTTGTTAAGCAAGGCCGGAAGCTTGCAAGAAGAGGCGAAGCAATTAAGTTTTGCCGACAAGACGGACAAGCGAAGCCGGTGAAGACCTTCGAAAAGAAATCCGGGATCGTTTCAGCGAGTTGATAAAGGCAAGCAACCGATGCAAATACCACCGTAACGGCCGCAAGCAACCACAACAGAATTACCAACAACCCCGGTCCAGCTATCAGTCGTCTCCGCAGTATGAACAACCGTCCCGTTCGCAACGTACATTGAGGGAGCTTCTGAGCAGAGAATATCCGTTCAAAAATGAAGCAATACCGAAGATGTTCCGTAGCCTAATGAAAACTCCAGATTTCCAAGCTGCGAGCCTAAAAGACCGGAGGAAGTCAACAAGAACGGTGATCCCAACTTTTGCCCCTACCATCGGATGCTTGGGCACAAGATAGAAGATTGCATTACCTTTAAAAGTTGGCTCAACGACAACCTTCGGAAAGGAAATATAACAATCCGAAAGAGTACATGAAGGAACCCCGGAAAGGAGGTTCCGTCAATGTTATCTCAACCGATCCCGTCATTCCGATAGATCCCTATGCAGCCGACGATGGATGGACTACCGCCCGGACGAGGTCTTCGAAGAAGATTTTAGACGACATCCGAACCGCTTCGGTGCGAGCTTCAATTCGAGAGTTCGAGACTCGTTAAACCGGTACTATCACTTGCGATAGAGGAACCACCTCGACAGGAGACGATCGAAGAAAAGAAGAAAATTGACGAAGAAGAGGGGACCGAGACTCCTAAGGCTAGGCTAGGGGCTGCTTATCCTAGGATAGTTGTTTCCGATTCGGGGGAGAAATCCCTCGAACCTCTGATTTTGTATGATTATCTCGCTCACTTCGGTGGGATCATATAATGATAAGGGTGATGGCGTTGGCTACATTTTGACTGTTTCTAACGATTACGTAACTAGCGATAATCCGGACATCGACTTCGATACCAACAACAATTCTCAAATCATACACGATCTCGACGAGCAAAATAACGAAGAAGGCATCCATCGAGGAGGCTACGAGAGTTCAACAAGCAACGGATCTATCCGTGAGTTTCGAGGAGCTCCGGTTACGATAGAGTTAGAGCCTTCGGATTCTGAAGATAATCTCAGAAGAGCTCGTCATTCCGATTCGGGAGGAGACACCGGCAAGTTCAACACTAGATTCGAAGAAATTACGAAGTCAACTTAAGAAGTGGAAAAGTTTTACCTCCAAGAATGGGTCCAAAAGACAAACGAAAGCGAGTGGTTGTTCAAGAAGAACCAACCCCGGCGAAGAAATACCCGTTCGAGAAGAAGCCGAGACGCATGAGAACAAAGTGGACTACAACGTGCTAGCCCATCTTAGGGAACTACCGGCCAAAGTGAGCATTTACGATGCTCTCATCTTATCAAAGGAGATGAGAGAAGCTCTGATCAAAGCCTTACTTGATCCAGAAATTTGCTTAGCTCAAATGGCCGGAGATTCCTTAGATGAGGTTTGCTCGTTAAAGGAACGACGAGGCGTTACCTTCACGGACAATGACTTACTACTTGGGACGACGAGATCACAACCGACCGTTGTACATTTCGATTACTAATTGGGAAGTTTACGACTCTCCAGAGTATTGGTGGATCCAGGAGCATCAATCAATATAATGAGTCTTCGAACACTAAGCATACTTGGAAATTGATGCTCGCGAGCTCGAGGCCTACAAAATGTTATTAAGAGGATTCGACCGGAAAGGAGAAAGAGCCCTCGGGTCAATAACGCTATCGATGAAGACCGGTGACTTAGCAAAGACAACCGCAAAATTTCATATAATCGATTCGAAACGTCGTTCAACGCTCTCTTGGGCCGACCATGGATACATGAAAACGAGGATGGTACCATCATCTTCGCACCGGTGCATCAAATATTACGATGGAGGGGAACAGTGCATCAAAGGCGACTTGCAACCATTCTCCGTACATGAGATTGGAATCCATGAAGATGCAACTTATTATGCACCTCCAAAGAAAACGATCTTCTCCAGAGATACCGTAACAAATGAAGCAAAGAAAGTTCAGGACAACGAAGAACTCGAGGTTCTAGTCCAACTAGTCACTCACCACTCCCTTACGGCGAGATGGTGAAGGTTTCTCCACAACTCGCATCCGAGGTCGAGGCCGGGGACGAGGTCGTGGTAGAGACGTTAGGACGAGTTGGACGGAGGAAACCGACCATCAATGTTGATTGGGAAGATAGTTCTGAAGAAGAAAAAGAAATCAAACGAGAAGCAGCGACAATAAGTCGGAAGAAGCCGCAATTTAAGATCTCTCTTGAAGATGAGAAGAACGAAGACTACAAATCAATGTACGAGAAGATTAACCACTACGTACATACTATGACCCTAACCCCGATCCATTCTAATAAGATCGAGGGTATGGTGGTCAAAGAGGTACATAGCGGCAGGTGCAAAGCCGATCAAATTCTACCGTGGTGCTTCTTCCTCCAAAGCGAAAATAATGTACAATTTGAAGATGTCACTTCATCGGAATTAATGGAATTACCTTTTCAGTGGTACTCTCCCTGTGTTCAAAATTTAATTCAACGTGGTTTCTTACCTCGACAATGGACAAAAGGCCAATCACAACATTTTGAAAAATTATGGAATAGCTCCGGTCGTCCACCCAATTCAAAGCATGGACTCGGATTCGGCACAGTAGGGTCAGTTGACGATGCCGAATTTTGCTTGGTTGTCACTTGCGAATCCAATGAAAACTGCATGGAAACTACGGACGAACTCGAAGATGTACAAATTGGAGACGCTCCACCGAATTCGAAGAAGAAATTAAATCTACAATAGATGAGTTAACGGAAGTTAACTTAGGTACTAGCGAAGAGCCTAGACCTACCTTTGTTAGCTCCTTACTCAACAAAGAAGACTCCGAAGAAATAATCAAATTATTAATGGAATTTAAGGACTGTTTTGCTTGGAACTACGATGAAATGCCGGGATTAGCTCCGGAGGTCGCGGTTCATAAGCTAGGAGTGGATCCTACTTCGTCCGATCGGACAAGGTCCCGGAAGAATGCGTCTAGAAATCGAACAACAAGTCATAGCCGAAGTTAAAAAGCTAATAGATGCTAAATTTGTCCGTGAAGAACAATACCCGACTTGGTTAGCCAATGTGGTGCCGGTCGAAAGAAGAATGGTCGGATCGGAATACGTGTGGACTTCGGAGATTTAAACAAGGCATGTCCAAAGGATGAATTCCTCTACCGATCCCGGAATTAATGATCGACATTGCTTCAACACATGAAATATTCTCGTTCATGGATGGATCTTCGAGGATACAACCGGATAAAAATGGCTCCGAGAAGATGAAAAGCTTACGGCATTCGGAACGCCGATCGAAGTATTTTGCTACACGATGATGCCATTCGGATCGAAGAACGCAGGAGCAACCTACCAAAGAGCAATGACAAGAATTTTTGATGATCTCATCCATAATCAAGTCGAATGCTACGTGGACGATGTGGTCATCAAAAGCAAAGTAAAGGAAAACCACTCGTATGATTTGAGAATTGTTTTCGAACGATTAAGACAATTTAACCTTAAGATGAATCCCTTAAAATGCGCCTTCGGCGTCACCTCCGGGAAATTCTTAGGATTCATTGTCCGACATCGTGGAATTGAAATCGACCCGAAGAAGATTAAAGCTATCTTAGAAACGCCGTCTCCCAAAACCTTAAAACAACTACGATCTTTTCAAGGGAAGCTGGCATATCTTCGACGCTTTATCTCAAACCTGTCAGGTAGGTGTCAGCCTTTCTCGGCACTAGTTAAAAAGGACGCCAAATTTATTTGGGAAGAGAAATGCCGAGAAGGCCTTCGAGGACATTAAACAATATTTAATGACACCTCCCTGTCTTAGCGAGCCCCGAGTCTCGGGTAGACCGACGATACTTTACACCGCGGCTCTAGACGACTCTCTCGGAGCTCTGTTAGCCGAGTCAATGATGAGGGTAAAGAAAATGCTCTTTACTACTTAAGCCGTCGTTTACTTCCGACGGAAGTAAGGTATCCCGCAATTGAAAAGCATTGTTTGGCCTCGATCTTCGCCGCTCAAAAGCTCGGGCATTTCATGCTTTCTCATAAGGTCATCCTGATCTCGAAGTTTAATCCATTGCAATACTTGATGACTCGTCCAACACTTTCCGGCAGACTTGCCAGATGGTCAATGATATTATTGCAATTCGATATAACTTTCGTGCCTCTTCGTGCCGTGAAGGGACAAGTCTTAGCAGACTTTCTCGCAGCACACCCTTTGCGGCGAATCTCCTCTCAATGACGATTCGCCGAATGAACAAATAATGAACCTAGAAGACCTTGATGATCGACGTTGGGAATTATATTTCGACGGAGCATCTTCAGACACAAAGACGAAGAATCGCAAGTGATAGTGCCCGTAAGGCAGGAATCGGGCTAATCTTTATAACACCGGAGCGGGGGATGTTAAGATACTCCTACCACTTGACGGAACCGTGTACAAACAACGAAGCGAATACGAAGCCCTCATAACGGGATCGGAATTAACTATTCAAATGGAGATAACGGACATTAACATCTACGGGGATTCACGGTTAATCATTCAGACGGATCGTCGGACAATACATAATTTTTAAACCAAGACTCGAACAATACTTCCAAGTATGCCATACAGCTGTTAGAACAGATTCCAAATGTGACAATCTACAAAATTCTCGGAAAAGAGAATGCTTTAGCGAGATGCTTTAGCCCGTCTCGCAAAAGAATTTGCTCGTTTGCAAGATGAATCGGTGAAAGTGTCGGTTCACGGACGTCGGAGTCCTATCACGACTCGACATAGACACAATACACAAATCGAAAAGGAAGAAGAATCGATTGCAACAGATGACGGAAAACACAGGAAGATTGGCGACGGCCATTGATAGATTACCCGCAAATAGGAAAGCTACCGGACGATAGGTCGCTAGCCCATCGGATCAAGAAAAGAACTGCGTCTTACGCATTAATAAACAACACATTATACGAAGGTCTTTTGATCAAATGTGGCTAAGATGCCTAAGCGGGTCCGAGGCCCGTGAAATCGTTAAAGAGGTGCATTCGGGACTGCGTGGCGCTCACCGGTCGGGTCCGAAGATGAAAATGAAAATTAAAAGACTAGGGTACTACTGGCCCTCGATGATGACCGACTGCATGAAAATCGCCAAGAGCTATCACCAATGCCAAGTGCACGGAGTGGTTCTACACCAACCTCCAAATGTGTTGCACCCGACAATTGCGTCGTGGCCATTTGAATGTTGGGGCACAGATATAGTGGGTCCGATAGAACCACCATCTTCAAAAGGACATCGCTTCATTCTTGCGGCTACGGATTACTTTTCCAAGTGGGCGAAGCGGTTCCACTTAGAGAAGTGAAAGCACTCCACGTGCTACGGTTTTCAAGAACCAAGTTGTCTACCGTTTCGGAGTGCCGCGCGGGATCATCTCGGATAATGGGTCGGCATTCGAAGCACACAAATCAACAATTTTGTCGGGAGACACGGAATCGACCGGCGATACTCAACAATTTACTACCCAAGAGCAAACGGTCTCGGCGAGGCTTTTAATAAAACTCTCGTTCAAATCTTAAAGAAAACATTTGGACGATAATAAGAGAAATTGGCACGAGAAATTGTTAGAAGCCTTATGGGCCTACCGGACAACCTTCGAACTCCTACTCAAGCTACACCTTACGCTCTGGTGTATGGGTCCGAGGCGAGTGTTACCTTTAGAGGTTCGGCTTCCTTCACTCGGAATTGCGGTTGCAATCAAGATCACGACGAAGAAAACGCCGGATTACGACTCGAAGAATTAGAAAGCTTGGAAGGGAAAAGACTTGCAGCAGCAACGGAATTTAGAACTATACCAAGCTAAGATGGTTCAAGCCCATGACAAGCCGGTCCGCCTAAGAACCTTCAAAGTTGGTGACTTAGTTCTCGTTCTCAAGAGACCTATTCTTGCACATCGCAAGATAGGAGGAAAATTTGAACCCACTTGGGAAGGACCGTTTGTGGTTGAAGCAATATACTCAGGAGGTTCCTACCAGCTAGTGAATTGCCAGGGAGAACGACATATGCTTCCGATCAACGGACGATACTTGAAAAAGTATTACGCTACACTGATGTTTCGAAGGAATGAATTCTTCATCCCTAAGAAACACGGGCGAAGTAATTACTTATGATTGGGTCCGAACCCAAAAATAATAAAATGTGCTAAGATAAATAAAGTCATGATAATATAAGTTTTCCTTGTTTTCCTTTCCAAATTAAAATCTCTTCCCCGATCTTATCCTACTTCATTCCTGTTAAATTTGAAAATATAAGAGAAATATAAAAAAATGTATCTTTAATAAACATTTTCTTAATGTTCTTGTTCTTAGTACGACCCCCGATCCTTTTCCTTGTCTTTTCGCGGGGAAATGTCGAACGGGCGGTTGGTCCTGAACTTTAAGAATGGCGTAAGCCTTGCACTCGATGAAAAGAGGGTGAAAGATGGAGCGATAATCGAGATTGACTCGGATTTCAGCACCAAGCGGGCCTACGAGTACGAGGAAAGTGACTGGGTCCCGATTAACCGAGAAGAACTACCCGGGCAGGACAAGTGATGAAAGTGGGTGGCCCAAGCCACCAATCCAACAACAAGAAAAGAAAAGCAAACACCGAAGAAGATAAGAAAATGAAGTCCGTAGTCGCTACGGCGGAGGGCAGGCTTGTCGGCGCCGCGCCCACGAGAGATTCAAGAAGTGCGGAGAGCTACTCTCACGACCACGCAACGAAGAAATAAGAATCGCCGTATCCGTAAGATGTTAACAAAACTAGCCGCGGACTAGCGCGACGAGACAATTGCTAATGCCGGCACACACATTTCAAGGACACCGATTCACCGGGAACTCCGAAGAAAGGAGGCCAGCTCCTAGGATAACGTAAAGAACCGGGGAAATCTCCGAGAAGATCGAAGAAAGAAGGCTACCACGCCACCGGATAGAACCACCAATAATGCATGACCTTGTTGCGAAGCAACCCCGGGGATGTCCCGACGAGCATCATCCCCGAGGAGCCGAGGAATGCGGGGAACGTGAAGGGATTGAACCATATATCCCACAATATGTCACAAGGCCTCGCCATCCGCAGATCATTCCGGAATACGAGCTGGAGAGAATGCGGAATGTTGAAAAGAAAACTTTTGAATACTTCGAGAGAATTAAAGGAAGAAGAATCAACATACTAGAGGGCCTCGAGCTACATACCAACGTATTCTCGCAGTATGAACAACAGCAAATCGTGGATTGTATCCGGGATCCGAAAAGAATGGGCCGAGCGAGCCGCCCGAGGGAAAACACATACTCGGAACCCCGGAGATGGATGCCGGGGAAAGGAAGAATCACAATACAATGCGGATGCTCGCTACAACTTTCGTCGAAGACGAAAGGGAAACCCACCGGGGATACTCCGTCATGGGCAAGTAGATCCGATGCCATTAGTCATCGGGAGAATGGTAAAAAGATTGATAACATGGAGGGTATCGCCATCGGATTGCATACCCAATAGCTGCATTATCAACATCTACAAACGAGGTGATCGCATACCCCCACATATAGATCACCACGACTTCGTCGGACCTTCTACGCACGGTCTCTTTCTTGAACGAGTGTGACATCATGTTCGGATCCGACCTCCGGATAGCGAGGCCCGGGTGAGTTCCGAGGGCCGGTAAAGATACCTTTACCGGTGGGGTCCGTCATGATGCCGAAGGGCAACGGAGCGGATATCGCTAAGCATTGCATACCGGGAGTGCCGGTGGAGCGGATCTCGGTTACTTTCGGGAGAATGGACGACGACGAAGATACCTTACCATTTCCAACCGGACCCGCAGCTAGAGAACCTCCGGCCTTACGAGTCGTGAGTTACATGGGAAATATCACACCTCCAACGTACATCCAGTAGGCATCCTTGCCAAGGATGGCTTGGAAGGTGATGTTATTAACCATGTACCCCACTATTCGAGACATGGATTTTTTGACAAATGCTTCTTTTGATGGACCAACAAAGATCATACACAATCCGTTTTGAGTCTACATGGATTGTATGAAATATATTCCGGATCGAGTTGTATGATGTATTTTCAACATGATTGGAATGAAAGTGACCATGTCACATTTTTGACCTTCACCTCTTTTGTGCAAATTGACTGGGAAACGCCATTAAAGTTAAATAAACTTCGAACAAAGAACAGAAAGGAACAAAAAAGAAGAATAAAAGAAAACTTTCCTAAAAAAAAATCTTAAAAAATGACGAACACCAAATTCACATGAACATTAAATAAACGATAAAATAAAATTTGAATCATTAAAAGATAAACGAAATCAACACAAATCTCAAATTCCATCCTTCCAAATTTCAAATCAAATTTCAAATTCAATCTTTCCAAATTCCGAATCAAATTTCAATCTTTTCAAATCACAAATCAAATTCTCAATCAAATTCCGAATCCACTCCCGATCAAGTTTCAAATTTGATCTTCCAAATTTCAAATCAAATCTTAAATCAAATTTCAATCGAGTTCAAACTCATCCTTCCAAATTTCAAATTCAATCTTTCCAGATTTCAAGTCTCAATCAAATTCAAATTCAATTTCTTCCAGATCTCGAATCAAATATCAATCAAATCAAATTCAAACTTTTGGGTCGAGGATTTTACATTCAAGACTGCACTGCTTTAGGATTCTTTCCTATTGCACTGAAATACATCAAATTCAACCCTTTGGGTGGAGGATTTTACATCCAAGACTGCACTGCTTTAGGATTCTTTTCCTATTGCACTGAAATACATCAAATTCAAACTTTTGGGTCGAGGATTTTACATCCAAGATTGCACTGCTTTAGGATTCTTTTCCTATTGCACTGAAATACATCAAATTCAACCTTTTGGGTCGAGGATTTTATATCCAAGACTGCACTGCTTTAGGATTCTTATCCTATTGCACAGAAATACATCAAATTCAACCTTTTGGGTCGAGGATTTTACATCCAAGATCGCATTCGCTTTAGGATTCTTTTCCTATTGCATCGAAGTACATCGAATTCAAACTTTTGGGTCGAGGATTTTACATCCAAGATCGCACTGCTTTAGGATTCTTTCCTATTGCACTGAAATACATCAAAATCAAACTCTTGGGTCGAGGATTTTACATCCAAGACTCACTGCTTTAGGATTCTTTCCTATTGCACTGAAATACATCGAATTTAAACTTTTGGGTCGAGGATTTTACATCCAAGACTGCACTGCTTTAGGATTCTTTCCTATTGCACTGAAATACATCAAAATCAAACTTTTGCGTCGAGGATTTTATATCCAAGACTGCACTGCTTTAGGATTCTTTTCCTATTGCACTGAAGTACATCAAATTCAAACTTTTGGGTCAAGGATTTTACATCCAAGGCTGCATCTGCTTTAGGATTCTTTCCTATCGCACCGAAATACATCAAATTCAAACTTTTGGGTCGAGGATTTTACATCCAAGACTGCACTGCTTTAGGATCCTTTCCTATTGCACTGAAATACATCAAATTCAACCTTTTGGGTCGAGGATTTTACATCCAAGACTGCACTGCTTTAGGATTTTTTTCTTATTGCACTGAAATACATCAAAAATCAAACTCTTGAGGTTAAGGATTTTACATCCAATACCGCATTGCTCTGAGATCTCTCCTCGTTGTAATGATTCAATCCAATCAATTCAATTTTCTTTCGAGGTTGAAGATGTTACATCTAAAACCTCAGAATTCCAATTTTCATTTCAAATCAAATCCCTCAAATTAATTTTGACAAAAACTTCAATCTAAATCGAAACTCCAAACTAAAATCTAAACTCACACATCAAAACTTAAATTGAAACAAAATAAAATCTAAATTGAAATTCCCCCAGTCATGTGATTTGGGATTCACCTCCTTTTCCTTTCCCAGCGAGAGTTCAGGAATCTCCGGTTTCAGAGATATACTTGCTTACTCCCCATGCAAAAACTCCTCTATTTCATCCTAAGTTTGTCACTTGGATGTTTGTGTTGGTTTTGTTGATTGCGTTCGGTCAACACCAATACGCGTGGTGTGCTCCGTCGGCTCACCACACCTATTGGGGGTCCATTTGTTGACCTCATTTTTGATGAGGTCTTCTCTTCTTCTCTTTAGTACTTAGGATCTAGCCTTAGGCTTTTCCTTTGACTCGTCTTAGAGGACTAGAATTGGGACCCACCTTTTAGAAATTCAAACCACTTCTTAACTCCCTGCAAACTCCACAAACTTGACTGTAGACCCCTAATCACCTAGAGGGTTGAAATCGAATGTGGAAGTTTAAAGGATGAGTTCCTATAAGACTCTTTGGCCTTAGGATCGCCCACGGTGGCCTCGGTCCGGTGAAGGGGCCGACTTACACATACACTTACACATACACTACACTTTCACACACTTCCTAAAACTACACCCATACCCAACTTGACATCCCGACTCATGTAGGTGATTCACATGGATGGTCCTTAACCCCCGAGCCCTCGGCTAAGAGGTTAGGAACAACATAGTGAATGCCTCGAATGAGTCCCTTCATGGCTCATATGGGCTTGATATGGCTTCATGGCTCAACCAAAATGACTTCTTTCCACCTAAATTCACCCAATCTTCAATTTCCCAAATTTTTAATTTTTGACCCCGGGACCCTACACCCGCTTAACTTACCCAAAACCCTTGAAATTACCCAAATTTCTCAAAAATTTCCAAATTACCTAAAATTCTCCAAAATCATTCCCAAACATTTCCACATCACTTAAATTGATCATCCATACCCAAAAATACCAAAAATTCCAAGAAAACCTCCCAATACCCTCCAAATACCCAAAATACCCCTCTTGGCCTAAAAAATCCAAAAATTCAGAAAATTCCCAGAAAATTTCAGAAAATCCCAAATATTCCCAATTTCATTTTGTCCAACTACACCATGGGCCAATTTTGTCAAGTTACCCTACTTTTATCAAAACCCCCAATTTGACCCATTTTAACCCAAAGTGAACCCAATGTCAAACCAAACCTACCCAATTGACCCCAATTTTGGTCCAAATCAATTCTAAACTTCCATTCAACATTCCCAATACCAATCTAGACCAAATCCAAGTCCAATTTGATTGACATTTGGATCCAATCTCACTTTTGGCCTTAAAGCCCAATTTGGACCCATGACCCAAACCTAACCCAAACTCACCCAATTCAATTCCAATTAACCCCAAATATTTTCTAAATCTTCCTTAGCATCCCCACAAGCATAGCACTAACATGATTTGCCCAAAATTTTGACCCAAACACCACTCAAATTCAACCCAAAGCTAAAAGGCCCAATTTTGACCTAAACCCAAACCTAGCCCAAATGGGCCCAAACCCCAAAATCAAAGCCCAACCAAAGCCAAAACCTCTTTGAAACACCCCCGTAAACATTTCTCAACATTGATTTTACATCAATTTCAACTCTAGCCCAACATTAGCCCAACTTGGCCCACTTGGACCTACATAGGCCCACTTACCAAATAAACCCAAATTCAAACCAATTCAACTCCAAATCACATCAAATTGATTCCAAGCCCTTCATAGAACATCCCTAAACCAATTATGACATTTATTTGACAAAGTTCTTCACAAAATTTTTATCCAAATGCCCATCCTAAAATCAAAAGCCCATTTCCCTTAAACTTTCCTAAAAGCCCACTTCACCACATTCAAAAGCCCAAACCTACCCTAAAGCCCACATGACATCTCCTTTTGTCATCCACTTAATTAAATCCATTACCTAAGTCCTAAATTCACCATCAAATTATTCCAAATCAAGTTTCATACAAATTTCCATCAAAACATCCAAAATTCTTAAAACCCATTTTCATGAAATTGACCAAACCTTTTCCCAAGCCAAATGGAGCCAAGGATGAGCCATTCACAAGCCATATGAAGCCATGAAAGTTTGGCATGTGACCATGCCATTAATGGCAAAAGGAGGAGGTCCTTTAACCATCTCCTAAAAGTCATTAGCCTTAAGCATGTCTCCCCTTAACCAAGATTTAATCCAAATATTCTTGGATAAGGACATCACCACCTCTTGACCGGCTAGCCTAACTGATCTTCTCAGCCCAAGACCAGGCCATGGGGAGGTGAACCCAACCCAAACCAATGGGTTGACCAATTTCAAGCCAAAATGGCCTCTCCCCCATTCCATTTCAATCCAAACACTTTACACATGTCCAAGCCCGATTGACTTCACCATTGCCAAGCCCTGACCTCCCTGGTCAAGATGGTGACCCATGCCTGCCGGCTAGCCGCCTGGATCACCGGAAAACACCACACCCGAGAGCATCATGTGAGCCCAAGCTTGGAATTCTCACCTGCTGAGTTTCCCCATGCCCAATGGCCACCATGGCTGTTCTTCTCCTCACCAGAGCAGCTGATCCCATGCCTCAACTCCCTCTGGGAGGCCCTCCACCCTCTCCTATTTAAACTCCACCCCTCTCGGCCATGGGAGGAGCCGAGCACAAACCTTGCCGAAACTCGCCAAAATTGTTCCGGACCCTTCTCCACCCTTAGAGCGAGTTGATCCCCGGTGTCAATTTGCCCTAATCCCTATCGACAAAATCCAATTTCCCAACCGAAATTCCACCCAAAACCGGGACACTTCTCCACAGGTGAGCCAATTCCCAAATTGATTGGTTCTACACCTTCACCGGACCGAGGGAAGGTGTCCACCGAGCAAAAGCCCCATTCCGGGCCACCCGGTTGCTCCAGGCCTCCAAGCTTTGTGATCGGGCTTGGTCGAAATCCAACCTAGACAATTCACCAGACCAGGAGACTTCATCTGGAGCTTGCTAGGATCCAATCGAAGGTGCAACAACTCTCAGATTGAAGCCACACTTCTCTAAGCAAAGGTATGGGCTAATTCTTTATCTCGAGCTTCTGGAGATTCTCCATTTCAAATGCCTTAATTTCAATGCATGTTAACCGTATAGATGTGTTCGTCTCTTCAAGACGAATCCATAGAGCATAAGAACATAAAAATCCATTGAGTATCGAGTGAGATCTTAGGGATTTAGTGTGGACGGCTCTCGGGTGAGGACGGCTCTCGGGTGAGGACGCTCGGGGACGATGAACGGATGCCGTCCATTCAATACACGCGCGGACGAACGGCTCAGATGGCGTCGGACCAGGAGACGGTACGAGAACCGCGGGGCCGGGCCGCCGACTCGGGTGGCGGCGTCGAATGGGAGCGCGACGCGTGTGCGTTCGGAGTCTGCCGAGGTTGACGCGGCGCCGCGTGGATAAATAGAAAATTAGGGTATTTTTCTATTTATTTAATTCCCTAAACTTCAAAAATTCATATCTTCGTGTAGAAAAATCAGAAAAATAAAATAAAAATACCCTCTTGCTCGGTGAACGAGAGGAGAATAATGTGGAAAAGAAATCATTTAATTTCATCAAGTATTTTATTTTTTATGATTTATGTACTCTCTGCATTATTTTAATTCTCCATGCATGTATACAATTCACCATGGCATGAGACCATAGGGCTTTTGAAGCCTCTGAAATTGGGAACATTCCCTGAATTTTCCAAAGTCAGAGGCCATCCCTATGAAAAGTTATTGATTTTTCAAGTTCAGGTTACTGTTTTGAGTATTTTAATTCCAATAAATAGCATGTTGTGAAATAAATTCTAGGAAAATTTGGTGATGTTCCTTATGACTGAGAGAACCCTAGGAAAAATAGGTTTTGACTTAGTTCATTTAAAACAACCCTAATTGGCTTAAACACCCAAAATAGGTCTTTATTTAATTTGAGTTAACCAGGCATCAAATTGACTTGAAATCAATTCTCCACTGACCTTTAGGATCAGAGGAATCCACCATAAAAGTTTGAGGTCAATTGGACTTGGTTAGCCCCACTAATTGGGTTGATTAAGCCACTTAGCCATTTTAAACTTTAAAAATTCATAACTTTTAAAATACCTTTCAAAAATTCACTAAATTGGTTTTGGGGTCTCTCTGATATCAGGGAAACCTAAGAAAATTAAAATTTCAATTTTCTAAAAAAAGTTGATTTTTAATAATATTTTAATATTTTTAATAATTAAAAAATAATAAAAATCACAAAAATAATAAAATTCACCAAAATGTCACATTTTGAATTTTAATCACATAGGAACAAATCCCACATTTTTCTTAGGTCTATTTAGTGAGATATTAAATTTTAAAGCTTTAAGGTAATTTTAAAATTAAAAAAATATATTTTCTAGCTTTTTCACTAAAATAATTATAATAAATTATAGAAAAATCAGAACATTGCAAAATTTGCTTCTTTGATTTCCTTGATATTAGAGAGACTTTTGAAAAATATAAAATTCATTTTTCAACATTTATTTTATTTTTAAATTAATTAACACTCCAAAACTTAAAATAATTATAATAAAAATAATATAATTCAAAAAATCACCAAAATTGGTCCAAGTGATTCTCTGGTCATTAGGAATATCTCCTAATTTTCTTAAGGATAGAAACTTTCCCTTGATTATGTTATTAAATTTTCCTTGAAAATCTCTATTTTCTACCAAAAATAATTATATAAATAAATTAAATACAGAAAAATCACATTTTCTCCTCTCATATCTTTATTGACATATGAGTGAAGTTACATAAAAATTTCAAGTTTATTGGAGTTCAATTTAGTGAGTTATGAAATTATTAAGCTTAAAGGGTAAAGTGGTAATTAAATTTTTTAACCCTTAATTAAAACTTTAGGTTTAATAAAAAATTAATAAGTAAAATATTTGATCCTAATCTGATTTGGATGATTGAAATTTAAATAATTAAAGAGTAGAAACCCATTGAGCAATTTTAAAATGATTAAACTTTAATTAAATAATTGATTAAATTTGGAAGAATAATAAAATTGGAATTATTAAAATAGGGATATTATTAGGAAGAGATTTATTCTTTAATTTAAAAATCCCTAAATTAATTATTTCATTAATATTCAATTCTTAATTAAAATGATAACTCAAATTTAAAATATTAAAAGACTTAATCATTAAACTAAATTTAAATTATTAAACTCTTTTAAAAAATTTCAATTAAAATTAAATAAAATTAAATTAAATTAAATTAAATTAAATTAAATTAAATTAAGATTAAAAAATTAAATTAAATTAAATCAAATTAAATTAAATTAAACAAATTAAATTAAATTAAATTAAATTAAATCAAATCAAATTAAATTAAATTAAATTAAATCAAATTAAATTAAATTAAATTAAATTAAATCAAATTAAATTAAATTAAATAATTAAATTAAATTAAATTAAGTTAAATTAAATTAAATCAAATTAAATTAAAATTAAATCAAATCAAATTAATTAAACATCAAATTAAATTAAATTGAATTAAATTGAATTAAATTAAATTAAAACTCAATTAAATTAAATTAAATTAAATTAAATTAAATTAAATATAACATCACTTAAAACAGAAAGAAATTAAATATAAAGCAACTTGAACACTATTCCAAATTTAAACTCTTTAACTTAAACCAAATCATTTGAATACTAATTTACCCTCGAAAGCTTTAGTTATCATAACTCCTAAACAGAACATTAAATGAAATGTTACTTCACTCATAGGATATTCAAATGTCCTAGTTCATCGAGCAAATTAACAAAACTTGAATTCTCGGACGATTAATTCATTTGTATAATTAAACCCATTTGGGCTTAAAACAATCCTAGAAAATATTGAAAAGATGTTTAAGATTCTTCTTAAACACTTTCTCAATATGATAGGATGTTTATAAGAACAATTGAATTTAATTGTTCTTTGATGAAGAAAATCGTCCTTAAACAAAAAAACACAAAGAACCTAGACGTCATAGGAGATGACTAGCTATAGGATTAGGAATTTGGTAGAAAACCATAACCTTTCCCTTAGCTTTACCTAGGAACTTGCTTAAATATTCTAATTGTGTTTTAAGTGTAGCTTGGGATGATGGGAAGACCCTCCAGGTACGCTTTTATTTTATTGCAATTTACTTTCTTGCAATTTACATTATTGCAATTTACTTTATTGCGAAATGCACTTTACTTTTCTTGCATGATAAGACAACCTGTTGCATGAAAACCCACACCTTTAGGATAGACCCTAAAACCGAAACCAAAACTAAATTAAAAGTCATTGCAAGATAAAATTCACCGCCACGACATTTCAAAATATAAAACAACTCAAAATTTAATCACAAACAAAACACAAAACTACAATTGCAACTAAATTAAAACGTCCTGTTGGATGATCGGGAATACCTCGGATGATGTAACCTACGTGTTGCTAACGGGATTTCCCACGGTCTAAATGAAAGTGTGGAACTCATTCGGTTGAGTTTAGCAAATTCATCCGGACTAAGTGAATCCGATAAAAATAATGATGCGGAAGGATGGAACCGTGGGATCTTAACCGGTGTCGTTATAATCAACTTTAAGATTTGTTTTAATCAAAACATAAAAAACACCTGAAAATTAAGATTTTCTCTAAACCAAAACACTTTTCTCATCTCCTGATTTATGATTTCTAAAATTAAACCTCTGCAACAACAAGGAGCTCGGAGCATGGTGGGCAGCACGGCCATCGTCATCAGCAAAACTTGAACCTACTTCAGCAAAACTTTCCTAGAATTAAATAACCAAGCCGTAGGATTTCGAGGTAGTTTGCCTTATGCAACATAAATCCTCAACCTTTTGTTATGCATTTGCCTTGCAAATTAAGCCTTAACCGGTCTTAGGATTCCGAGGTAGTCGTCTGATACGACATAAACCCTCACATCTTCGAGGCTATTTGTATGATTCTATCATATAAATATAAGTCCTAATTAATTAAAATTGGCAAAATCAAAACATTTAAATAAACATTAGGATTTTCCTAAATTTAAGCCAAACAATAGGATAGTCGGGAAATTACCGAAGTTCACTTCGAATCTGTGATTTCTCCTACTTTCTTCCTTTGGATTCACAAAAAAAAATGTTCCAAGTTTGATCCATTCCCTATTGAAATTCCAAAATTCAATCCCTTGAAAACTTAAACTTTGAAAGCCTTGAGAGCAGAATTGTTGATTATTATCGAGAGTTTTCTTAGGTGATTCCCATCACTTAAGATGTAATTAACTATAGGGGCTTGCCCTTATAGGGAATTTTGAAGAACCGGGTAATATAAACCTCG
>JAKZJZ010001541.1:0-26999 GCA_022702705.1 Papilionanthe hookeriana x Papilionanthe teres | reverse complement strand
CATTCAATTCTAAACTTCAATTCAATATCCCCAACACCAATTTAGACCAAATCCAAGCCCAATTTGATTGGCATTGGGATCCAATTTCACTTTTGGCCTTAAAGCCCAATTTGGACCCATGACCCAAACTTAGCCCAAACTCACCCAATTCAACTCCAATTAACCCCAAATCTTTTCTAAACCTTCCTTAACATCCCCATAAACAAAACACTAACATGATTTGCCCAAGATTCTGAGCCAAACCCCACTCAAATTCAACCCAAAATCAAAAAGCCCAATTTTGACCTAAACCCAAACCTAACCCAAATAGGCCCAAACCTCAAAATCAAAACCCAACCAAAGCCAAAACCTCTTTGAAACACTCCCATAAACATTTCTCAACATTTATTTTACATCAATTTCAACCCTAGCCCAACATTGGCCCAAGTTAGCCCAATTTGACCTACATTGGCCCATTTACCAAATAAACCCAAATTCAACCCAATTCAAACCCAAACCACCTTAAATCTATTTCAAATTATTCATGAAACATCCCTAAACCAAAACCAACAACTATTTGGCCCAAACTTTTACAAAAATTCCCATCCATGAACACATCCTTAAACTTAAAAGCCCACTTCCCTTAAACTTTCTTAAAAGCCCATTTCCTTCAAAATTCAAAAGCCCAAATCATCCTAAAGCCCACATAACACTTCCCCTCATCATCCATTTGATCAAAATCACCCCTAAGTTTCAAAATCATCAATTAAACCATTCCAAATCAAGCCACATGTCAAATTACCCCCTAAATGTCAAATATTTCTAAAAACCTTTTCATGAAACAAATCAACCTTTTCCCAAGCCAAATGGAGCCATGAACAAGCCATTCTCAAGCCACATGAAGCCATGAGGGCTTTGACTTGTCATTAGTCCATTTATGGCAAGAAGAGGGGTTCTTTCTTAAACCTCCTTTAACCTTTTTTACCACTAATCATGTCACACACTAAACCATGTTTAGCCACCTCATCATGGATGGAGACTTCACCACTCCTTCTAAGCCGACCTAAATGATTCCCTCGGCTCAAAATCGAGCTTGGAAGGGTGCACCAAGCCCAAAATGGTGGGTTGACCCAAACCAAGCCAAAGTGAGCCTTCTCCCATTCCATTTAAATCAAACTCCTTTACACATGTCAAACCTCGATTGATTGCACAAGCCTCCAGCCACGACCCACTCGAGCTTGAGGGTGACCTGACCTCGGCCGGCCGGCCACTCGATCAGCCGGAAAACACCATGCCCGAAACCTTGGGAGGAGCCAAATTTTGGAATTCCACCTTCGCTGAGCCGCCTCACTCCAAATGGCCTTTGCGACTGCTCTTCTCCTCACCGGAGCAGGCCTGATCCCGGCCCTCAACACCCCACAGGGAGAGCCTCCGACCATGCCTATTTAAACCCCTCACCCTCTCGGCCAAAGGAGGTGATGAACCAAGCCTTAAGGAAACTCGCCAAAATCACTCCGCATCACTCTCCACACATAGAGCACCCGATCCCCACCGAATTCCAGCCCGATTCCCTCCAAGTGAGCCCGATTTTGAGCTCAAACTTTAGCCCAAAACCAGGACACTTCTTCACAGTGAGCCAATTCCCAAATTGATTGGTCCTACACCTTCACTGGACCAAGAGGAGAAGTTCCCCACTGAAAGCCCCATCTCTAGGCCACCCAGTTGCTCCAGCCTCCAAGCTTTGTGATCGGCTGTGGTCGAAGTCCAACCTAGACGATTCACTGAGACCGGAGACTTCATCCGGAGCTTACTAGGATCCAATCGAAGGTGCAACAACTCTCGGATCGAAGCTTCACTTCTCCGAGCAAAGGTATGGACACCCTCTTCTTCCCGAGCTTCCGAGAGATTCTCATTTTAATTTGAGTCGATTTAAATGCATGTTTACCGTATGGATGTGTTCGTCTCTTCAAGACGAATCCATAGAGTATAAGAACACGGAAATCCATTGAGAATCGAGTGAGAAATTAGGGTTAGAAGGTTGATGGTCACGGGTGCACACCAGTCGTAGACGATGACCAGGAACCGTTGGATCGCGCGTGTATCGAGCGGACGGTTCAAATTGCGCCGGACCAGGGAATGTTACGTGAACCGCGGGTCCGGGACGGGCGGCTCGGATGGCGGCGCCCGATCGCGGCGCGACACGTACCGCTTCGGAGAGGCTAAGGTTGACGCGGCGCCGAGCTCGGATAAATAGAAAAATAGGGTATTTTCTCGATTTATTTAATTCACTAAACTTGGAAAATTCATATCTTTGTGTAGGAAAATCACAAAAATAAAATAAAAATACCCTCTTGCTCGAGTGAACGAGAGGAGAATAATGTGGAAAAGAAATTAATTAATTTTGTCCAGTATTTTATTTTTAATTAATTATTTACTCCCTGCATTGTTTTAATTCTCCATGCATTCATACAATTCACCATGGCATGAGACCATAGGGCTTTTGAAGCCTCTGAACTTGGGAATATTCCCTGAATTTTCCAAGGTCAGAGGCCACCTCTGTGAAAAGTTATTTATTTTTCAAATGCATGTTGCTGTTTTGAGTATTTTAATTCCAAAAATTAGCATGTTGTGAAATAAATTCTAGGAAAATTTGGTGATGTTCCTTATGATCAGAGAACCACTAGGAAAAATAGGACTTGAGTTAGTTCACTCAAAATAACCCTAATTGGCTTAAATACCCAAAATTGGACTTTAATTAATTGGAGTTAACCATAGATCAAATTGACTTGAAATCAATTCTCCACTGACCTTTAGGATCGGAGGAACCCACCATAAAACTTTGAGGTCAATTGGACTTGGTTAGCCCTACTAGTTGGGTTGATTAAGCCACTTAGTCATTTTATACTTTAAAAATTCATAACTTTCAAAATACCTTTCAAAAATTCACCAAATTGGTTTTGGAGCATCTCTGATATCAGGGGAATTTAAGAAAATTAAAATTTCAATTTTCTAAAAAAGTTGATTTTTAATATTATTTTAATATTTTTAATAATTAAAAAATAATAAAAATCACAAAAATAATAAAATTCACCAAAATGTCACATTTTGAATTTTAATCACTTAGGAACAAATCCCATATTTTTCTCAGGCCTATTTGGTGAGATATTAATTTTTTAAAGCTCTAGGGTAATTTTAAAATTAAAAAATGTATTTTCTAGCATTTTCACTAAAATAATTATAATAAATCAAAGAAAAATCAGAAAATTGTAAAATTTGGTTCTCTGGAATCCTTGATATCAGAGAGAATTTTAAAAATTATAAAATTCATTTTTCAACTTATATTCTATTTTTAAATTAATTAATACTCCAGAACTTAAAATAATTCTAATAAATAAAATATAATTCAAAAAATCACAAAATTTGGTCCAAGTGGTCCTCTAGTCATTATGAATGTCCCATAATTTTCTTGAGGACAGAAACTTTCCCTTGGTCATGTTATTAAATTTTCCTTGGAAATCTCTATTTTCTACTAAAAATAATTATATAAATAAATTAAATACAGAAAAATCACATTTTCTCCTCTAATGTCTTTATTGACAAATGAGTGAAGTCACATAAAAATTTCAAGTTCATTTGAGTTCAATTTAGTGAGTTATGAAATTATTAAGTTTAAGGGGCAAAATGGTAATTAAAATTTTAATCCTTAATTAAAACTTTAGGTTTAATAAAAAAATTAACAAGTAAAATATTTGATCCTAACCTGATTTGGATGATTGAAATTTAATAATTGAAGGGTAGAAACCCATTAAGCAATTTAAAATGATTAAACTTTAATTAAATAATTGATTAAATTTGGAAGAATAATAAAATTGGAATTATTAAAATAGGGATATTATTAGGAAGAGATTTATTCTTTAATTTAAAAATCCCTAAATTAATCGTCTCATTAGTGTTTAATTCCTAATTAAAATGATAATTCAAATTCAAAATATTAAAAGACTTAATCATTAAACTAAAATTAAATTATTGAACTCTTTTAAAATTTTAATTAAAATTAAAATGAATAAAATTAAATTAAATTAAAAATTAAATTAAATCAAATTAAATCAAATTAAAAATTAAATTAAAATTAAATTAAATTAAAAATTAAATTAAATTAAATTAAATTAAATTAAAAATTAAATTAAATAAATTAAATTAAAATTAAATTAAATTAAATCAAATTAAATAAATAAAAAATTAAATTAAATTAAATCAAATTAATTCAATGTAACATCACATCAAAGTAAATTAAATTAAATTAAATTAAATTAAGCTAAATTAAACTAAATCATATTACATTAAATTAACTTAAGTTAAATTAAATTAAATTAAACCACATTACATTAAATTAAGTTAAATCAAATTAAATTAACTTAAATATAAAGACATGAAGAATTCAAAAATAAATCTAAGATAACTTGAACACTATTCCAAACTTAAATCATTAATTTGAACTTAAATTTGAATCACAAATCATTAAATATCATTTTGCCCTTAAAAACTTTAATTATCATAACTCCTAAATGGAGTATCAAGTGAAATGTTACTTCACTTATAGGACATTCAAATATCCTAGTTCAACTGAGCGAGTTAACAAAACTTGAAAACCTCGGACGATCGATTCATTTACATAATTAAATTCATCTTGGACTTAAAACAATCCTAGAAATATTGAAAAGATGTTTAAGATTCTTCTTAAGCACTTCCTCAATATGATAGGATATTTATAAGAACAATTGAATTTAATTGTTCTTTGATGAAGAAAATCGTCTTCAAACTAAAAACACAAGGAACCTAGACGTCATAGGAAATGACTAGCTATGGGATTAGGAATTTGGTAGAAAACCATAACCCTTACTTTAGCATTACCTAGGAACTTGCTTAAATATTCTAACTGTGTTTTAAGTGCAGCTTGGGATGACGGGAAGACCCTCCAGGTACGCTTTTATTTTATTGCAATTTACTTTACTGCAATTTACTTTCTTGCAATTTACTTTATTGCAAATGCACTTTACTTTTCTTGCATGATAAACAACAGTTGCATGAAAACCTACACCTTTAGGACAGAAACCAAAACTGAAACCAAAACTAAATTAAAAGACACTACAAGATAAAATTCACCTCCACAACATTTCAAAATATAAGACAACTCAAAATTTAATCACAAACAGAACACAAAACTACAATTACAACTGAATTAAAACGTCCTGTTGGATGATCGGGAATACCTCGGATGATGTAACCTACGTGTTGCTAACGGGATTTCCCACGGTCTAAATGAAAGTGTGGAACTCATCCAATTGAGTTTAGCAAATTCATCTGGACTAAGTGAATCCGATAAAAATAATGATGCCGGAAGGATGGAACCAGTGGGATCTTAACCGGTGTTGTTATAATCAACTTTAAGATTTGTTTTAATTAAAACACAAAAAAACACTTGGAAATTAAGACTTCTCTAAACCAAAACACTTTTCTCATCCCCTGATTTATGATTTCTAAAACTAAACCTCTGCAACAACAAGGAGCTCGGAGCATGGTGGGCAGCACGGCCATCGTCGTCAGCAAAACTTGAACCTACTTCAGTAAAACTTTCCTAGAATTAAACAACAAAGCCATAGGACTTCGAGGTAGTTTGCCTAGTGCAACATAAATCCTCAAACTCTTCGTTAGGCATTTGCATTGCAAATTAAGCCCTAACCGGTCTTAGGATTCCGAGGTAGTCGTCCGATACGACATAAACCCTCATATCTTCCAGTGTATTTGTATGATTCTATCATATAAATATAAGCCACTAATTAATTAAAATTGTCAAGATTAAAACATTAAATAAACATTAGGACTTTCCTAAATCCAAGCCAAACAATAGGATAGTTTGAGAAGTTGCCAAGATTCTTCTTGTATCCTCAACTTCTCCTACTTTTCTTCCTTTGAACTCCTGAAATAAAATGTTCCAAATTTGATCCATTCCCTATTGAAATTCCAAAATTCAATCCCTTGAAAACTTAAACTTTGAAATTCTTGAGAGCAGAACTACTGATTATTATCGAGAGTTTTCTTAGGTGATTCCCGTCACTTAAGATGTAATTAACTATAGGGGCTTGCCCTTATAGAGAATTTTAAAGAACCCGAGTAATATAAACCCTGTTTAATGTTTTCATATTAAGCGAGGGAATTTGTCGGCTTATAAAATTGGTTCGCGGACCAAACGGATGTCACAAATCTTCTAGTTTATTTAACCGAGCCCCACCATCAAGCGAGTGTGTTTATCCTTAGGGATAGATACACGGTTTGTGATGCGGTGCTCGTTTATATAAACTATTTGGGATGTGAGATCGGTTTGATTTCATATCTTAAAATCTTCAAATTTAAAATTATTTTCAAAATCAAATACTACTTTCTAAATTATATCTATATTTAAATTAAATTTAAAATTCGCCGACAACTTCTGTAGGCGACCCCTTTTCAAAACACACAACCTAAAAAAATAATGCCGACAACTTCTGGCGACTCCGCTGGGGAGAATTCCTCTCTCCATTCTAATCAGACAATTCTGCTTTCAAAAATCGGTAGTGCATCCATGTCCCTTATGGATCAAACTACCCTTCTTTCCGTTGGGATACTATGTTCATTTCCACCTTGAACAAGTATAACCAACATTCTCTCGGATTTAGGAGCCATTTGTTTAGACACCTCTAAACGAGAGAGGTTCCGAGATCCTTTTACCTCATTCCGAGGTGGGGTGGACCCCAATAGGTGTTAGTTTAGGAGTGATCCTTCGAGTCGAGAAGTCTTGCTTAAGACTCTCTTTTCCTTTCCAACTCCGATTCAGATTCCTTACCTTCTCTACACCTTTGAACACTCCGTTCTAAATAAACAAACCCTCTAATAAGTGATTCTTTTAATAAGTGATTCCTTTTTATAAATACATGAACAAGAATGAGTTCGGACTTTTTTCAATTCCTTTCTTTTAGTTCTAAAGAAAAGAAGCATAACTTGGGACTGACAACCATAATCTACCTACTGCGAAATGGAAGCCCCGAAGCCGATTTTCTCTTTTACCAATGGATTGGACTTCGCCGTCTATAAGGATGAGCTGCCCGACAATGGAATCATCCGATTTGGACAAGGATTTGAAAACACGAACGTCAAGATCACCGACGTCTCCCTCTTTGCACCGATGAACAAGGTATCCGAAGGCGAGGAGCCGCTGCTCGAGTTCAACCTTAGGTCGACCCAAGAATTCCCTCCTCTGCAAAGGATCTCGACTAAGAGGAATACGCGTCGTCCGCGGGAGGAGCTGTTCTTACTACCCCCACTTGGTCTAGTTGTTTCTGCACCTACCCCGACTTTTGCCAAATCAAAGGGGAAAGAAATCCGGAATTATGATGGACTCGTTACCGTGGAGGGTACGGATCTTCTGTAAGACCTTCGTTTTCGAAATCGGGTCCGGTTCGAAGATTCCGTCACTAACGAGGACCCAAAGAAGAAACGAAGTAGAAGGATCGCTAGAGAAGCCGGAGGCTGTTGAAATTGCTTTCTAGAGGAAATTCCGGAAGCTGCGGAATATACACCGCTGCTGAATACATACCACTCTTGGGAGGAAGCGGGTTTCATCCCTCTCCGCCGTGGAAGATGAAGAAAATATTCGCGAGATTCTTTGCCACATTACCACAGACCCGCATATTACAACGATAGCCGCGAGAAAGAACTAGAACTACGCCGTTTGCTCGACTGCAAACTTTGGTAGAAAAGTTAGCAAAGAAAGAAAACTGCCCGTATCGAAATTCTACGAAGGATAGGGCGGGTGCCAGTCAAATCCCGTCTTGGGCCCTGAGTAGAACCCGCCATCATGACGGAAAAGCCAAGTAAAAGAATGAAGGCTAGTCCGCCCGTTGTCGTCTCAGGATTACAAATTAAGGAGGATACCACCTTCCAGCATTTGGCCGACAGACCATCTGGTCCTAGACCTTCTGCTGTTAGAAGGATGGTATGGCGTCCCACTACTGGGCAGTTGAGATTGAAACGACGGCCCGAGAAAGAAAGTCTCGCCGGGAGACTTGAATGCGAAGAAAGTGCTACCGCGATGAAGGGGACTCGTGAGAAGGGGACCGGCGGCTATCGCACGATAACCACGAAGACACACGGAAAGCCCCGCTAGAAGATGCCATGGAAAAATTGAGAACCGATATCCAGACGATTGGCAAAAGAAAGAGAAGAAAAGTTCGGAGACGAGATTGATTCATCGGAATTCATGGACGACGAATACGCGAGAAATCAACGTGGTTGAGACACGAGCTTCATCGACTTCGTAAGGTGCTCCTGCGGCTGCGAAGAGAGGAGCCGGAACCGATGAGAAGGCGGCTTCGGGAGAAAGACGACACGATCGCTCGAATGGAGAGAAGGATGGAAGAGATGGCCGTAGCTCCGGCCACTCTCCGCAGTCGAGTACAACCACATAGAGAGACACCCCCGGAGGTCATTCACATTGTAGACGGAGGAAAGGAGATTACGTCCGTCAATGGGGATGATCGGTGAAAAAGGATACAACACAAAGTATGATTCCCGAAAAGGATATCAAGAACTTGGTGGAACAGCAGAGTGCGAGAAGCCTTAGCACAATCGAAGAGCGGGACATCCATTCGGACGGGTAGACCTTACCCAGAAGAATTCGACGCTGTCCAATACCCGAAAGGCTTCGTACCACCTCTGTTCAAGACCTTCGACGGAACCGGGAACCCCCGACAGCATGTGGCACACTTTCGTGCCAATTGTTGCAATGCCGGCGGGAGCGATGCATTACTCTTCCGACGGTTCGTCGGCGGTCCGTCGGGAATCGCCTTCGACCGGTATGCGGAATTACCAAATGGTTCGGTGAAGACGTTCTCGGAGCTAGAGAACCTCTTCATCAAGCGATTCGCCGGAGCTCGGCACCACATCACTATAGGTGATTTAGTGGTAGAGAAACAAAAGCCGAATGAAACTTTGGTGGATTACATACTTCGATGGAGGAACTTAAGCATGAAGTGTGAACCACAACTGCAAGAAAAACACGCAATCGGCATTTTACTTAAAAGCATCCATGGCCCGATAGCACTTCTCCTCAAGGGATTTACTATTAAGACTTTCGAGAAGTTGTTAAGCAAGGCCGGAAGCATGCAAGAGGAGGCAAAGCAATTAAGTTTCACCGATAAGACAGATAAACAAAAGCACTGTAAAGACTTTTGAAAAGAAATCCGGGATCGTTGCGACGGTTGACAAAGGCAAGCAACCGATGCAAATACCACCGAACGGCCGCGAGCAACCACAACAGAATTACCGAGCAACCCCGGCCCAGCTATCGGTCATCTCAACGAGTATGAACAACCGCCCGTCCGCAACGTACGTTAAGGGAGCTTCGAGCGAGGAGTATCCGTTCAAGAATGAAGCGAGTGCCGAAAATGTTCCGTAGTCGATGAAGACTCTAGATTTCCAACTGCCGAGCCTAAAAGACCGGAGGAAGTCAACAAGAAAGGTGATCCCAACTTTTGCCCTTACCACCGGATGCTTGGGCACAAAATAGAAGATTGCATTACCTTCAAAAGTTGGCTCAATGACAACCTTCGGAAAGGGAATATAACGATCCCGAAGGAGTACATGAAGGAACCCCAGAAAGGAGGTTCCGTCAATGTTGTCTCGACTGATCCCATCATTCCGATAAATCCATCTGACGATGGACGGATACCGCTTGACGATGTCTTCGAAAAGATTTTAGACGAGCATCCAAGCCGCTTCGGTGCGAGCTTCAATTCGTAGTTTGAAACACCGTTAAGCCGGTACTATCACTTGCGATAGAAGAACCACCTCAACGGGAGACGATTGAAGAAAAGAAGAAAATTGACGAAGAAGAGAAGACCGAGGCATCTAAGGCTAGGCTAGGGGCCGCTTATCCTAGGATAGTTGTTTCCGATTCGGGGAGAAATCCCTCGAACCCCCGACTCTGTATGATTATCTCGCTCACTTCGGTGGGATCATATAATGATAAGGGTAATGGCGTTGGCTACGTTTTGATCGTTTCTAACGATTACGTAACTAACGATAATCCGGATATCGATTTCGATACCAATGACAATTCTCGAATCATACACGATCTCGACGATCACAATGATGAAGAAGACATCCATCAAGGAGGCTACGAGAGTTCAACAAGCAACGAATCTATCTGCGAGTTTCGAGGAGCTCCGATCACGATAGAGTTAGAGCCTTCGGACTGCGAAGCTAATCCGGAAGAGCTCGTCATTCCGATTCAAGAAGAGACACCGGCAAGCTCAACAATAGATTCAGAAGAAATTACAGAAGTCAACTTAAGGAGTGGAAAAGTTCTACCTCCGAGAATGGGTCCGAAGGACAAAGGAAAGCAGGTGGTTGTTCAGGAAGAACCAACCCCAAGCGGAAGAAATACCCATTCGAGAAGAAGCGGAGACACATGAAAATAAAGTGGACTACAACGTGCTAGCCCATCTTAGGAAACTACCGGCCAAGCGAGCATCTACGACGCTCTCATCTTATCAAAGGAGATGAGAGAAGCTCGATCGAGGCCTTACTCGATCCGGAAATTTGCTTAGCTCAAATGGCCGGAGAGTCCTTAGATGAGGTTTGCTCGTTAAAGGAACAACGAGGTGTTACCTTCACGGACGATGACCTACTACTTGGAACAGCAGATCACAGACCGACCGTTGTACATTTCGATTCATAATCGGAAAATTTACACTCTCCAGAGTATTGGTGGATCCAGGAGCATCAATCAATATAATGAATCTTCGAACGCTAGCATACTTAGAAATTGATGCTCGCGAGCTCGAGGCGGACAAAATGTTATTAAGAGGATTCAACCAGAAAGGAGAAAGAGCCCTCGGCTCAATAACACTGCTAATGAAGACCGGTGACTTAGCAAAGACAACCGCGAAATTTCACATAATTGATTCGAAACGTCGTTCAACGCTCTCTTGGGCCGACCATGGATACATGAAAACGAGGATGGTACCATCATCTCTACATCGGTGCATCAAATACTACGATGGAGGGGAACGAGTGCATCAAAGGTGACTTACAACCGTTCTCCGTACATGAAATCGGAATCCATGAGAATGCGGCTTATTATGCACCCCCGAAGAAAACAGATCTTCTCCGGAGATACCATAACAAATGAAACAAAGGAAATTTGGGACAACGAAGAACCCGAAGTTCTAGTCCAACGATCACTCACCACTCCCTTACGGCGAGATGGTGAAGGTTTCTCCACAACTCGCATCCGAGGACGAGGCCGGGGACGAGGTCGTGGTAGAGACATTAGGACGATTGGACAGAGGAAACCGACCATCAATGTCGATTGGGAAGATACTTCTGAAGAAGAAAAAGAAATCAAACAAGAAGCGAGCGACAATAAGTCGGAAGAAGCCGCAATTCGGAATCCCTCTCGAAGATGAAAGAAACGAAGAATATAAATCGATGTACGAGAAGATTAACCACTATGTACATACTATGACTCTGACCCCGATCCATTCTAATAAGATCGAGGGTATGGAGGTCAAAGAGGTACGTAGCGGTGGTGCAAAGCCCATCAAATTCTACCGTGGTGCTCCTTCCTCCAAAATTGAAAATAATGTACAACTTGAAGATGCTACTTCATCAAAATTAATGGAATTGCCTTTTGAATGGTACTCTCCTCGTGTTCAAAATTTAATTCAGCGTGGTTTCTTACCTCGACAATGGACAAAAGGTCAATCACAACGTTTTGAAAATTTATGGAATAACTCCGGTCGTCCACCCAACTCAAAGCATGGTCTCGGATTCGGCACGGTAGGATCAGTTGATGATACTGAATTTTGCTTGGTTGTCACTTGCGAATCTAATGAAAACTGCATGGAAACTACGGACGAACTCGAAGATTTACAAATTGGAGACGCTCCACCAGAATTCGAAGAAGAAATCAAATCTATGATAGATGAGTTAACGGAAGTTAACTTAGGTACTAGCGAAGAGCCTAGACCTACCTTTGTTAGCTCCTTACTCAATAAAGAAGACTCAGAAGAAACAATCAAGTTATTAATGGAATTTAAAGACTGTTTTGCTTGGAGCTACGATGAGATGCCGGGATTAACTCCGGAGGTCGCGATCCATAAGCTAGGAGTGGATCCTACTTCGATCCCGTCGGACAAGGTCCCGAAGAATGCGTCTAGAAATCGAACAACAAGTCATAGGCTGAAGTTAAGAAGCTAATAGACGCTAAATTTGTCCGTGAAGAACAATACCCGACTTGGTTAGCCAACGTGGTACCGATCGGGAAGAAGAATGGTCGGATCGGAATTTGTGTGGATTTCGGAGATTTAAACAAGGCATGCCCGAAAGATGAATTCCTCTACCGATCCCGGAATTAATGATCGACATCGCTTCAACACATGAAATATTCTCATTCATGGATGGATCTTCGAGGATACAACCGGATAAAAATGGCTCCGAGAAGATGAAAAGCTTACGGCATTCGGGACGCCGATCGGAGTATTTTGCTACACAGTGATGCCATTCGGATTGAAGAACGCAGGAGCAACCTACCAAAGAGCAATGACAAGAATTTTTGATGATCTCATCCATAATCAAGTCGAATGCTACGTGGACGATGTGGTCATCAAAAGCAAAGTAAAAGACAACCACTTGTATGATTTGAGAATTGTTTTCGAACGATTAAGACAATTTAACCTTAAGATGAATCCCTTAAAATGCGCCTTCGGCGTCACCTCCGGGAAATTCTTAGGATTCGTTGTCCGACATCGTGGAATCGAAATCGACCTGGAAAAGATTAAAGCCATCTTAGAAATGCCGCCTCCCAAAACCTTAAAACAACTACGATCTTTTCAAGGGAAGCTGGCATATCTTCGACGCTTTATCTCAAACCCGTCGAGTAGGTGTCGGCCTTTCTCGGCACTAGTTAAAAAGGACGCCAAATTTATTTGGGAAGAGAAATGCCGAAGGCCTTCGAGGACATTAAACAATACTTAATGACACCTCCTGTCTTAGCAGCCCCGATCTCGGGTAGACCGCTAATACTTTATACCGCGGCTTTAGACGACTCTCTCGGAGCCTCGTTAGCCCGAGGTCGATGATGAGGGTAAAGAAAATGCTCTTTATTACTTAAGCCGTCGTTTACTCGTCGACGGAAATAAGGTATCCCGCAATTGAAAAGCATTGTTTGGCCACGATCTTCGCCGCTCAAAAGCTCAGGCATTACATGCTTTCTCATAAGGTCAACCTGATATCGAAATTTAATCCATTGCAATACTTGATGACTCGTCCAACGCTTTCCGGCAGACTTGCCAGATAGTCGATGATATTATTGCAATTCGATATAACTTTCGTGCCTCTTCGTGCCGTAAAGGGACAAGTCTTAGCGGACTTCCTCGCAGAGACACCCTTTGCGCGGCAGAATCGCCTCTCGATGACGACTTGCCGGATGAGCAAATAATGAACCTAGAAGACCTTGATGATCGACGTTGGGAATTATATTTCGACGGAGCATCTTCGAGCACATAAAGACGGAGAATCGCAAGTGATAGTGCCCGGTAAGGCAGGGGATCGGACTAATCTTTATAACACCGGAGCGGGGGATGTTAAGATACTCCTACCACTTGACGGAGCCGTGTACAAACAACGAAGCGGAATACGAAGCCCTCATAACGGGACTGGAATTAACCATTCGAATGGGGATAACAGACATCAACATCTACGGGGATTCACGGTTAATCATTCAACGGATCGACGGACAATACGGAATTTTAAAGCCAAGACTCGAACAATACTTCCGAGTATGTCATACGATCTGTTGGAACAGATTCCAAATGTGACAATCTACAAAATTCCCAGAAAAGAAAACGCTTTAGCAGATGCGCTAGCCCGTCTCGCAAAAGAATTTGCCTGTTTGCAAGATGAATCAGTAGAAGTGTCAGTTCACGGACGTCAGGTCCTATCACGGTTCGACATAGACACAATACACAAATCAGAAAAGGAAAAAGGATCAATTGCAGCAGTGACAAAAAACACGGAAGATTGGCGACGACCATTAATCGACTACCTGCAAACAGGAAAACTACCGGACGATAGGTCGTTAGCCCATCGGATCAAGAAAAGAACTGCGTCCTACGCATTAGTAAACAATACGTTATACGGAAGGTCTTTTGATCAAATGTGGCTAAGGTGCCTAAGCGGGTCCGAGGCCCGTGAAATTGTTAAAGAGGTACATTCGGGACTGCGTGGCGCTTACCGGTCGGGTCCAAAGATGAAAATGAAAATTAAAAGACTAGGGTACTATCGGCCCTCGATGATGACCGATTGCATGAAAATCGCCAAGAGCTGTCACCAATGCCAAGTGCACGGAGTGGTTCTACACCAACCTCCAAATGTGCTACATCCGACAATTGCATCGTGGCCATTTGAATGTTGGGGCACAGATATAGTGGGTCCAATAGAATCACCATCTTCAAAAGGACATCGCTTCATTCTTGCGGCTACAGATTACTTTTCCTAGTGGGCAGAGGCAGTTCCACTTAGAGAAGTGAAAGCACACCACGTGCTACGGTTTTTAAGAACCAAGTTGTCTACCGTTTCGGGGTGCCACGCGAGATCATCTCGGATAATGGGTCGGCATTCGGAAGTACGCAAATCAACAATTTTGTCGGGAGACATGGAATCGATCGGCGATATTCAACGATTTACTACCCAAGAGCAAACGGCCTTGCTGAAGCTTTTAATAAAACTCTCGTTCAAATTTTAAAGAAAACCTTGGACGATAATAAGAGAAATTCGCACGAGAAGTTGTTAGAAGCCTTATGGGCCTACCGGACAACCTTCAGAACACCTACTCAAGCTACACCTTACGCTCTGGTGTATGGGTCCGAGGCGGTGTTACCCTTAGAAGTCCAACTTCCTTCACTCGTAATTGCGATTGCAAATAAAATCACAACGAAGAGAACGCCAAATTACGACTCGAAGAATTAGAGAGCCTGGAAGAGAAAAGACTTGCAGCGCAACAAAATTTAGAACTATACCAAGCTAAGATGGTTCAAGCCCATGATAAACTGGTCCGCCCAAGAACCTTTAAAATTGGTGACTTAGTTCTCGTTCTCAAAAGACCTATTCTTGCACACCGCAAGATAGGAGGAAAACTTGAACCCACTTGGGAAGGACCGTTTGTGGTTGAAGCAGTATACTCAGGAGGTTCCTACCAGCTAGTGAATTGCCAGGGAGAATGACATATGCTTCCGATCAACGGACGATACTTGAAAAAGTATTACGCTACCCGATGTTTCGAAGGAATGAACTTTCCATCCCTAGAAGCACGGGTAAAGTGATTACTTATGACTGGGTCCGAACCCAAAAATAATAAAATGTGCTAAAATAAATAAAATCCTGATAATAAAGTTTTCTTTGTTTTCTCTCTTCCAAGTCAAAATCTCTTACCTGATCTTATCCCACTTCATTCTTGTTAAATTGAAAAATACAAAAGTAATAAAAAATGTCTTTAATAAACGTTTTCTTAATGTTCTTGTTCTTAGTACAGCCCCTGATCCTTTTCCTTGTCTTTTTGCAGGGAAATGTCGAGCGGGCGGTTGGTCCTGAACTTTAAGAATGGCGTAAGCCTTGCACTCGATGAAAAGAGGGTGAAAGATGGAGCGATAATCGAGATTGACTCGGATTTCGTACCAGCAGGCCTACAGTACGAGGAAAGTGACTGGGTCCCGGTTGACCGAGAAGAATTGCCCGGACATACAGAGATGAAAGTGGGTGGCCCAAGCCACCAACCCAGCAGCAAGAAAAGAAAGACAAACATTGAAGAAGATAAGAAATTGAAGTCTGTAGTCGCTACGGCGAAGGCGAGCTTGTCAGCGCCGCGCCCACAGAGATTCAAGAAGTTCGAAGAGCTACTCTCACAACAACACAACGAAGAAATAAGAATCGCCGTATCCGTAAGATGTTAACAAAACTAGCCGCGGACCGGCGCGACGAGACGAGTTGCTAATGTCGGTGCATACACTTCAAGGACACCGGTTCACCGAGAACTCGAAGAAAGGAGGCCAGCTCCTAGGATGACGGAAAGAACCGGGGAAATCTCCGGAAGATCGGAAGAAAGAAGGCTACCACGCCACCGGATAGAACCACCAATGATGCATGACCTTGTTGCGGAAGCAACCCCGGGGATGTCCCGACAGT
This sequence comes from Papilionanthe hookeriana x Papilionanthe teres, assembly GCA_022702705.1. NCBI lineage: Eukaryota > Viridiplantae > Streptophyta > Magnoliopsida > Asparagales > Orchidaceae > Papilionanthe > Papilionanthe hookeriana x Papilionanthe teres. The sequence goes on along the minus strand of JAKZJZ010001541.1, from coordinate 10,742 downwards.
GCATCATCCCCGAGGAGCCAAGGTATGCGGGGAGAACGTGAAGGGATTGAACCGTATATTCCACAATATGTCACCAGGCCTCGCCATCTGCAGATCATTCCGGAATACGAGCTGGAGAGAATGCAGAATGTTGAAAAGAAAACCTTTGAATACTTCGAGAGAATTAAAGGCAGACGGATCAATATACTAGAGGGCCTCGAGCTACATACAGACGTATTCTCAGAGTATGAACAGCAGCAAATCGTGGATTGCATCCGGGATTTGAAAAGAATGGGCCGAGCGGGCCGCCTAAGGGAAAACACATACTCAGAACCCCGGAGATGGATGCCAGGGAAGGGAAGAATCACAATACAATGTGGATGTTGTTACAACTTTGCGGAGGACAGGAAGGGAAACCCACCGGGAATACTCCGTCATGGGCAAGTGGATCCGATGCCATTAGTCATCAAGAGAATGGTAAAGAGATTGATAACATGGAGGGTACGCGCAGCAGATTGCATACCCAATAGCTGCATTATTAACATCTACAAACAGGGTGACCGCATACCCCCACACATAGATCACCATGACTTTGTCGGACCTTTCTGCACGAGTCTCTTTCCCGAGCGAGTGTAACATCATGTTCGGATCCGACCTCCGGATAGCGAGCCCAGTGTGAGTTTCGAGGGCCGATGAAAGATACCATTACCGGTAGGTTCCGTCATGATGCCGAAGGGCAACGGAGCGGATATCGCTAAGCATTGCATACCAGGAGTACCAGTGAAGCGGATCTCGCGTCACGTTCGAAGGATGGACGACGGGAAGACACCTTACCATTTCCGACCGGACCGGAGCTAGAAAGCCTCCGGCCTTACGAGTCGTGAGTTACATGGAAAATATCACACCTCCAATGTACATCCATGCGGCATCCTTGCCAAGGATGGCTTGGAAGGTGATGTTATTGACCATGTACCCCACTATTCAGACATGGATTTTTGACAGATGCTTCTTTGGATGGATCGACAAAGATCATACACGATCCGTTTTGAGTTTACATGGATTGTATGAAATATATTCCGGATCAAGATGTATGATGTATCTTCTACATGATTGGAATGAAAGTGACCATGTCACATTTTTGGCCTTCACCTCTTTTGTGCAAATTGATTGGGAAACGCCGTTAAAGTTAAATGAACTTCGAACAAAGAACAGAAAAAGAATAAAAAAAAGAGAATAAAAGAAAACTTTCCTTTAAAAAAAAAAATCTAAAAAAAAATGACAAACACCAAATTCACATGAACATTAAATAAACGATAAAATAAAATTTGAATCATTAAAAGATAAACAAAATCAACATAAATGTTAAATCAAATTCTCAATCAAATTTCAAATGTGATCTTCCAAATTTCAAATCAAATCTTAAATCAAATTTCAACCGAGTTCAAACTCATCCTTCCAAATTTCAAATTCAATCTTTCCAGATTCCAAATCTCTATCAAATCTCAAATTCGATCTTCCAGATCTTAAATCAAATCTCAGTCAAATTTCAAATCTCAAATTCGATCTTTCCAGATCTCACATCAAACCTCAGTCAAATTCAAACTTTTGGGTCGAGGATTTTACATCCAAGACTGCACTGCTTTAGGATTCTTTCCCTATTGCACTGAAATACATCAAATTCAAACTTTTGGGTCGAGGATTTTACATCCAAGACTGCACTCGCTTTAGGATTCTTTCCTATTGCACTGAAATACATCAAATTCAAACTTTTGGGTTGAGGATTTTACATCCAAGACTCGCACTCGCTTTTAGGATTCTTTCCCTATTGCACTGAAATACATCAAATTTAAACTTTTGGGTCGAGGATTTTACATCCAAGGCTGCACTGCTTTAGGATTCTTTCCCTATTGCACTGAAATACATCAAAATTAAACTTTTGGGTCGAGGATTTTACATCCAAGGCTGCACTGCTTTAGGATTCTTTCCCTATTGCACTGAAATACATCAAATTCAAACTTTTGGGTCGAGGATTTTACATCCAAGACTGCACTGCTTTAGGATTCTTTCCTATTGCACTGAAATACATCAAATTTAAACTTTTTGGTCGAGGATTTTACATCCAAGGCTGCACTGCTTTAGGATTCTTTCCCTATTGCACTGAAATACATCAAATTCAAACTTTTGGGTCGAGGATTTTACATCCAATGCTGCACTGCTTTAGGATTCTTTCCCTATTGCACTGAAATACATCAAATTCAAACTTTTGGGTCGAGGATTTTACATCCAAGACTGCACTGCTTTAGGATTCTTTCCCTATTGCGCTGAAATACATCAAATTCAAACTTTTGGGTTGAGGATTTTACATCCAAGACTGTACTGCTTTAGGATTCTTTCCCTATTGCACTGAAATACATCAAATTCAAACTTTTTGGTCGAGGATTTTACATCCAAGACTGCACTGCTTTAGGATTCTTTCCCTATTGCACTAAAATACATCAAATCAAATTCCCGGGGTTAAGGATTTTACATCCGAGACTGCATTGCTTTAGGATCATTTCCCTATCGCAATGAAATACATCAAAAATCAAACTCTTGAAGTTAAGGATTTTACATCCAATACCGCATTACTCTGAGATCTTTCCTCATTGTAATGATCCAATCCAATCGATTCGATCTTCTTTTGGGGTTGAAGATGTTACATCTAAAATTTCAAAATTCCGATTTTCATTTCAAATCAAATCCCTTCAAAATTAATCTTAACAAGACTTCAATCTAAATTGAAACTCCAAATTGGAATCTAAACTTACACATCAAAACTTAAATTAAAACAAAACGAAAATCTAAATCGAAATATCCCCGGATCTTGTGATTCGGAATTCACCTCCTTTTCCTTTCCCCAGCGAGAGTTCGGGGATCTCCAGTCTTAGAGATATACTTGACACTCCCCAGCGGAAACTCTTCTACTTCGTCCTAAGTTTGTCACTTGGACATCTGTGATTGGTTTTGTTGATCTTTTTGGTCAACGCCAATACGCGCGGTGTGCTCCGTCAGCTCACCACACCTATTGGGGGTCCATTTGTTGACCTCATTTTTGATGAGGTCTTCTCTTCTTCTCTTTAGTACTTAGGATCTAGCCTTAGGCTTTTCCTTTGACTATCTTAGAGGACTAGAATTGGGATCCACCACCTAGAAATTCAAACCACTTCTTAACTCCCTGCAAACTCCACAAACTTGACTGTAGACCCCTAATCACCTAGAGGGTTGAAATCAAGTGTGGAAGTTTAAAGGATGAGTTCCTATAGGACTCTTTGGCCTTAGGATTGCCCTGGGTGGCCTGGTCTGGTGAGGGGCTGACTTACACACACACTACACTTACACACACACTACACTCATACACTACACTTCCATACACCTCCTAAAACCACACCTATACCTAACTTGAGCTCCCGACTCATGTAAGTGGTTCACATGGATGGTCCTTAACCCCTAAGCCCTTGGCTAGAAGGTTAGGAACAACATAGTGAATGCCTCAAATGAGTCCCTTCATGGCTCATATGGGCTTGATGTGGCTTCATGGCTCAACCAAAATGATTTTATTCCACTTATATTCACCAAATCTTCAATTTTTCAAATTTTCAATTTTTGACCCCCGGGACCCTACACCCGACTAACCTACCAAATGCCCTTGAAACTACCCAAAATTTCCAAAATCACCTAAATTACCCAAAATTCTCCAAAATCATTCCCAAACATTTCCTCATCACTTAAATTGATCATCCATAACCAAAATACCAAAAATTCCAAAATACCTCCCAATACCCTCCAAATACCCAAAATACCCCTCTTAGCCAAAAAATCCAAAAATTCAGAAAATTCCCAGAAAATTCCAAAAAATCCCAAATATTCCCAATTTCATTTTGTTCAACTACACCATGGGCCAATTTTTCCAATTTACCCCACCTTTATCAAAACCCCCCAATTTGACCCATTTTAACCCAAAGTAAACCCAATGTCAAACCTAACCTACCGAATTGACCCAAATTCTGGTCCCATTCAATTCTAAACTTCAATTCAATATCCCCAACACCAATTTAGACCAAATCCAAGCCCAATTTGATTGGCATTGGGATCCAATTTCACTTTTGGCCTTAAAGCCCAATTTGGAACCACGACCCAAACTTAGCCCAAACTCACCCAATTCAACTCCAATTAACCCCAAATCTTTTCTAAACCTTCCTTAACATCCCCATAAACAAAACACTAACATGATTTGCCCAAGATTCTGACCCAAACCCCACTCAAATTCAACCCAAAATCAAAAAGCCCAATTTTGACCTAAACCCAAACCTAACCCAAATAGGCCCAAACCTCAAAATCAAAACCCAACCAAAGCCAAAACCTCTTTGAAACACTCCCATAAACATTTCTCAACATTTATTTTACATCAATTTCAACCCTAGCCCAACATTGGCCCAAGTTAGCCCAATTTGACCTACATTGGCCCATTTACCAAATAAACCCAAATTCAACCCAATTCAAACCCAAACCACCTTAAATCTATATCAAATTATTCATGAAACATCCCTAAACCAAAACCAACAACTATTTGGCCCAAACTTTTACAAAAATTCCCATCCATGAACACATCCTTAAACTTAAAAGCCCACTTCCCTTAAACTTTCATAAAAGCCCATTTCCTTCAAAATTCAAAAGCCCAAATCATCCTAAAGCCCACATAACACTTCCCCTCATCATCCATTTGATCAAAATCACCCCTAAGTTTCAAAATCATCAATTAAACCATTCCAAATCAAGCCACATGTCAAATTACCCCCTAAATGTCAAATATTTCTAAAAACCTTTTCATGAAACAAATCAACCTTTTCCCAAGCCAAATGGAGCCATGAACAAGCCATTCTCAAGCCACATGAAGCCATGAGGGCTTTGACTTGTCATTAGTCCATTTATGGCAAGAAGAGGGGGTTCTTTCTTAAACCTCTTTAACCTTTTTTTACCCTAATCATGTCACACACTAAACCATGTTTAGCCACCTCATCATGGATGGAGACTTCACCACTCCTTCTAAGCTGACCTAAATGATTTCCTCAGCTCAAAATCGAGCTTGGAAGGGTGCACCAAGCCCAAAATGGTGGGTTGACCCAAACCAAGCCAAAGTGAGCCTTCTCCCATTCCATTTAAATCAAACTCCTTTACACATGTCAAACCTCAATTGATCGCACAAGCCTCCAGCCCCGACCCACCTCGAGCTTGAGGGTGACCCGACCTCGGCCGGCCGGCCACCAGGCCGCCGGAAAACACCATGCCCGAAACCTTGGGAGGAGCCAAATTTTGGAATTCCACCTTGCTGAGCTGCCTCACTCCAAATGGCCATTGCAGCTGTTCTTCTCCTCACCAGAGCAGCTGATCCCAGCCCTCAACACCCCCTGGGAGAGCCTCCAGCCATGCCTATTTAAACCCCTCACCCTCTCGGCCAAAGGAGGTGATGAACCAAGCCTTAAGGAAACTCTGCCAAAATCACTCCAGATCACTCTCCACACATAGAGCACCTGATCCCCACTGAATTCCAGCCCGATTCCCTCCAAGTCGAGCCCAATTTTGAGCTCAAACTTTAGCCCAAAAACCAGGACACTTCTTCACAGTGAGCCAATTCCCAAATTGATTGGTCCTACACCTTCACTGGACCAAGAGGAGAAGTTCCCCACTGAAAGCCCCATCTCTAGGCCACCCAGTTGCTCCAGCCTCCAAGCTTTGTGATCGGCTGTGGTCGAAGTCCAACCTAGACGATTCACCAGACCAGGAGACTTCATCTGGAGCTTACTAGGATCCAATCGAAGGTGCAACAACTCTCAGATCGAAGCTTCACTTCTCTGAGCAAAGGTATGGACACCCTCTTCTTCCCGAGCTTCCAGAGATACTCATTTTAATTTGAGTCAATTTAAATGCATGTTTACCGTATGGATGTGTTCGTCTCTTCAAGACGAATCCATAGAGTATAAGAACACGAAAATCCATTGAGAATCGAGTGAGAAATTAGGGTTAGAAGGTTGACGGTCACGGGTGCACACCAGTCGTAGACGATGACCAGGAGCCGTTGGATCGCGCGTGTATCGAGCGGACGGTTCAGATTGCGCCGGACCAGGGAATGTTACGTGAACCGCGGGTCCCGGGACGGCTGACTCAGATGGCGGCGCCCAATCACAGCGCGACACGTACCGCTTCGGAGAGGCTAAGGTTGACGCGGCGCCGACTCGGATAAATAGAAAAATAGGGTATTTTCTGATTTATTTAATTCCCTAAACTTGGAAAATTCATATCTTTGTGTAGGAAAATCACAAAAATAAAATAAAAATACCCTCTTGCTCAGTGAACAGAGGAGAATAATGTGGAAAAGAAATTAATTAATTTTGTCCAGTATTTTATTTTTAATTAATTATTTACTCCCTGCATTGTTTTAATTCTCCATGCATTCATACAATTCACCATGGCATGAGACCATAGGGCTTTTGAAGCCTACTGAACTTGGGAATATTCCCCGAATTTTCTAAGGTCGAGCCCACCTCTGTGAAAAGTTATTTATTTTTCAAATGCATGTTGCTGTTTTGAGTATTTTAATTCCAAAAATTAGCATGTTGTGAAATAAATTCTAGGAAAATTTGGTGATGTTTCTTATGATCAGAGAACCCTAGGAAAAATAGGACTTGAGTTAGTTCACTCAAAATAACCCTAATTGGCTTAAATACCCAAAATTGGACTTTAATTAATTGGAGTTAACCATAGATCAAATTGACTTGAAATCAATTCTCCACTGACCTTTAGGATCATAGGAACCCACCATAAAAGTTTGAGGTCAATTGGACTTGGTTAGCCCTACTAGTTGAGTTGATTAAGCCACTTAGTCATTTTATACTTTAAAAATCCATAACTTTCAAAATACCTTTCAAAAATTCACCAAATTGGTTTTAGAGCCTCTCTGATATCAGGGGAATTTAAGAAAATTAAAATTTCAATTTTCTAAAAAAGTTGATTTTTAATATTATTTTAATATTTTTAATAATTAAAAAATAATAAAAATCACAAAAATAATAAAATTCACCAAAATGTCACATTTTGAATTTTAATCACTTAGGAACAAACCCCATATTTTTCTCAGGCCTATTTGGTGAGATATTAATTTTTTAAAGCTCTAGGGTAATTTTAAAATTAAAAAATGTATTTTCTAGCATTTTCACTAAAATAATTATAATAAATCAAAGAAAAATCATAAAATTGTAAAATTTGGTTCTCTGGAATCCTTGATATCAGAGAGAATTTTAAAAATTATAAAATTTATTTTTCAACTTATATTCTATTTTTAAATTAATTAATACTCCAGAACTTAAAATAATTCTAATAAATAAAATATAATTCAAAAAATCACAAAATTTGGTCCAAGTGGTCCTCTAGTCATTAGGAATGTGCCATAATTTTCTTGAGGACAGAAACTTTCCCTTGGTCATGTTATTAAATTTTCCTTGGAAATCTCTATTTTCTACTAAAAATAATTATATAAATAAATTAAATACAGAAAAATCACATTTTCTCCTCTAATGTCTTTATTGACATATGAGTGAAGTCACATAAAAATTTCAAGTTCATTTGAGTTCAATTTAGTGAGTTATGAAATTATTAAGTTTAAGGGGCAAAATGGTAATTAAAATTTTAATCCTTAATTAAAACTTTAGGTTTAATAAAAAAATTAACAAGTAAAATATTTGATCCTAACCTGATTTGGATGATTGAAATTTAATAATTGAAGGGTAGAAACCCATTAAGCAATTTAAAATGATTAAACTTTAATTAAATAATTGATTAAATTTGGAAGAATAATAAAATTGGAATTATTAAAATAGGGATATTATTAGGAAGAGATTTATTCTTTAATTTAAAAATCCCTAAATTAATCGTCTCATTAGTGTTTAATTCCTAATTAAAATGATAATTCAAATTCAAAATATTAAAAGACTTAATCATTAAACTAAAATTAAATTATTGAACTCTTTTAAAATTTTAATTAAAATTAAAATGAATAAAATTAAATTAAATTAAAAATTAAATTAAATCAAATTAAATCAAATTAAAAATTAAATTAAAAATTAAATTAAATTAAAAATTAAATTAAATTAAATTAAATTAAATTAAAAATTAAATTAAATAAATTAAATTAAAATTAAATTAAATTAAATCAAATTAAATAAATAAATAAATTTAATTAAATTAAATCAAATTAATTCAATGTAACATCAAATCAAAGTAAATTAAATTAAATTAAATTAAATTAAGTTAAATTAAACTAAATCATATTACATTAAATTAACTTAAGTTAAATTAAATTAAATTAAACCACATTACATTAAATTAAGTTAAATCAAATTAAATTAAATTAAATATAAAGACATGAAGAATTCAAAAATAAATCTAAGATAACTTAAACACTATTCCAAACTTAAATCATTAATTTGAACTTGAATCATAAATCATTAAATATCATTTTGCCCTTAGGAGCTTTTACTATTATAACTCCTAAATGGTGTATCAAGTGAAATGTTACTTCACTTATAGGACATTCAAATATCCTAGTTCACTGAGCAAGTTAACAAAACTTGAAAACCTCGGACGATCGATTCATTTACATAATTAAATTCATTTGGACTTAAAACAATCCTAGAAACATTGAAAAGATGTTTAAGATTCTTCTTAAGCACTTCCTCAATATGATAGGATATTTATAAGAACAATTGAACTTAGTTGTTCTTTGATGAAGAAAATCGTCTTCAAACCAAAAAACACAAGGAACCTAGACGTCATAGGAAATGACTAGCTGTGGGATTAGGAATTTGGTAGAAAACCATAACCCTTACTTTAGCATTACCTAGGAACTTGCTTAAATATTCTAACTGTGTTTTAAGTGCAGCTTGGAATGACGGGAAGACCCTCCAGGTACGCTTTTATTTTATCGCAATTTACTTTCCTGCAATTTACTTTCTTGCAATTTACTTTATTGCAAATGCACTTTACTTTTCTTGCATGATAAACAACAGTTGCATGAAAACCTACACCTTTAGGACAGAAACCAAAACTGAAACCAAAACTAAATTAAAAGACACTACAAGATAAAATTCACCTCCACAATATTTCAAAATATAAGACAACTCAAAATTTAATCACAAACAGTAACACAAAACTACAATTACAACCGAATTAAAACGTCCCGTTGGATGATCGGGAATACCTCGGATGATGTAACCTACGTGTTGCTAACGGGATTTCCCACGGTCTAAATGAAAGTGTGGAACTCATTCAGTTGAGTTTAGCAAATTCATCTGGACTAAGTGAATCCGATAAAAATAATGATGCCGGAAGGATGGAACCGTGGGATCTTAACCGGTGTTGTTATAATCAACTTTAAGATTTGTTTTAATTAAAACACAAAAAAAACACTTGGAAATTAAGACTTCTCTAAACCAAAACACTTTTCTCATCCCCTGATTTATGATTTCTAAAACTAAACCTCTGCAACAACAAGGAGCTCGGAGCATGGTGGGCAGCGACGGCCATCGTCGTCGGCAAAAGTTGAACCTACTTCAATGAAAACTTTCCTAGAATTAAACAACAAAGCCATAGGACTTCGAGGTAGTTTGCCTAGTGCAACATAAATCCTCAAACTCTTCGTTAGGCATTTGCATTGCAAATTAAGCCCTAACCGGTCTTAGGATTCCGAGGTAGTCGTCCGATACGACATAAACCCTCATATCTTCCAGGCTATTTGTATGATTCTATCATATAAATATAAGCCCTAATTAATTAAAATTGGCAAGATTAAAACATTAAATAAACATTAGGACTTTCCTAAATCCAAGCCAAACAATAGGATAGTTTGAGAAGTTGCCAAGATTCTTCTTGTATCCTCAACTTCTCCTACTTTTCTTCCTTTGAACTCCTGAAATAAAATGTTCCAAATTTGATCCATTCCCTATTGAAATTCCAAAATTCAATCCCTTGAAAACTTAAACTTTGAAATTCTTGAGAGCAGAATTATTGATTATTATCGAGAGTTTTCTTAGGTGATTCCCGTCACTTAAGATGTAATTAACTATAGGGGCTTGCCCTTATAGGGAATTTTAAAGAACCCATGTAATATAAACCCTGTTTAATGTTTTCATATTAAGCGAGGGAATTTGTCGGCTTATAAAATTGGTTCGCGGACCAAACGGATGTCACAAATCTTCTAGTTTATTTAACCGAGCCCCACCATCAAGCGAGTGTGTTTATCCTTAGGGATAGATACACGGTTTGTGATGCGGTGCTCGTTTATATAAACTATTTGGGATGTGAGATCGGTTTGATTTCATATCTTAAAATCTTCAAATTTAAAATTATTTTCAAAATCAAATACTACTTTCTAAATTATATCTATATTTAAATTAAATTTAAAATTCGCCGACAACTTCTGTAGGCGACCCCTTTTACACAACCTAAAAAAATAATGCCGACAGGTCCCCAAAGCAAATTCTTCCCCCAATTGGAACCATTACAGACCTATTTGCCTCACTTCTGTCCTCAACAAAACAATTAGTAAAATTATTGTGGTTAGGCTTCAACCACACCTTGATACAATAATTAGTTCCAATCAATCAGCCTTTGTAAAAGGGAGGTCCATCAATGACAATATTCTATTAGCTCAGGAATTACTTCTAGATCTTGAT